>ML664170.1:6063973-6079415 GCA_007570785.1 Antilocapra americana | reverse complement strand
TATATATATATATATATATAGACAGGAGATTTCACAATACTTAATACACTGCCGGATATAATTGCCTACTTCTGCAGTCTGAGTAATCTACTTATTATGCCAAAATTTGCTCTTAATTCTAACATCCTGTGTCTCTCTGCTTATATCGAGTATTCTTGCTGGGAAATGATACATTTCCTTATATTAACAGACTTTATTTCTCCCATTATCTGTATTCCAGGCACAAGGGATATTCTCTGCAAAAATTTTCTGATCTGAAAAAGTATGCTCCTCTTTCTGATACATTTTAGAGAACCACTTTATTTTAGTACCAAACATTGTTCACATACAATAAGGAGAGTATGAAAAGATCATTCCTACTGTGTATGAGATTATGAATACAAAGAATTGTTTCTTAGGCTGATCTAAAAATTCAAAGATTATGTGTTCTCTGGTCTGTGCTCCTCTGGAGTTCACCTAATGCCAAACTCCTAGAGGGCACTCAATAAATATTTAATTGATGGGACTGTTGGGAAGCTCTTCAAGGACAGCCTTTAAAGTTACATTATGTAGTGGACATTCATGGAAAAGGCCTTGATATCTTTAATCCTCATTTTTGTTGCATTAGACGGCATTGAATTTATAGTAAGAAGAGTGTTATGAATTCTTCTTAAGTTCTTCAAAAGTAATTTTGGCATATTGATTAGAGACTCTTTGGCTACACAGAAACAACAATTACATGTCCAACCATTGTTTAATTGTGATTTTATCCCCAAGAGTACTTTCAACCTGTTCTGTATTTTATAATAATATGTAATAATATTTTTAAAATGTAATAATATGGTCCTGAATTTTGAATCCTTAGAAAATATTTCTGTCATTTACAGTATCAGTCATGAAGATATAAATGAAGAATACATTTTGCATTGTTATACTATTCTCAAGTTTTGAGAGTGGCCAGTCAAGTTGGCTGATTCACTTAAGAATTATAGCAAATTGTCAAAATTCTCCAGGAAGTTCATTAAGGGACCATTGATTGGGACTTGTTACCTGATCTTTTAAGAATTATCCCAGGAAGCAATTATTTGTCCTAATGATTTTAAATGGTAACTTAATTCCTAAACTCTAATTTGTTGGAAATATTTTTATTTTTATAACTCTTTGGTTTCTCTAGTTTTCTCTTTGGGTCTGGCACATTTTGATGCCCCAACTTCAATAAAAACTAATCAGCTTTTCTAAATAAGTTCAGGCCTAAAACATATGTTTTTATTCATAATATATGGATCTTCACTCATCTAGCAGCATAAAATAGCTACACTTAAAATGCTTTCAAGAGTACATTTCTGAATTTATTGTCACCCAATCCCCATTTAAAATTTAATAGGCAGAAGCAACATTTATGACAGAGTTCCTGGAGGATATGAAGTTCACCTATTCCTCAAAAAATGCTAAAATGCAGAATGCTAAAATGTACTCTTGGTCTCTGTATCACTATAAGTTTTCCACAATGTCATAGTCCCAGTTAATGGTATTTTTTTAATTGAAAAATAAAATCCCTATGAAACTTGATTGTGTTGATTTAAAGATGTTTAGGTTTCTTTTTTTTCCCCTTTTATTACATGCAATCAGGAGTACGAAAATCTTATAAAGAAGTACCTTTCTTAGGATCACTTCTTCTGAGCAAATGTTTAGATTTTATTCTATAAAAGCTGAATTTCATAATGACCATTTCCCACTTTTTACATTGTCTGTTAGCATAAAACCAAAATGATTCAGCTATTCTGATTGTATAAGCTTCATTTCAGATTAAATTTTATATCCTTGTCCTTGCTTTCCCTTTACTATATATTTTCCCCACTATTGTTTCATAAATTTATAAGTATTTTAGTTATCCTATTAAGATACTTTTCAAACATTTTTAGAAAAAGATAGTGTTTAAACATAGAAAAGGTTTTTGTCTTTGTTTTGCTTTTAGAATTCTTTTACCTTGGCAATAAAACTAATCCTGAATACTATTTCTGGAGTGAAAGGTTCTTTTCTGTTGAGAAGTTTGTCTCTTTCACCTTTAATTCTCCTGATGAGATTCTGTTCTTTCCTGGATGTTTATGTTATTCCTGATAATTCTTTGAGAGTACAGAGTGCTTCAGGGAACACTGGATATTAATTGCTGTAAAGAATTCTGAGATAATCTTAATCATCTTAGCCTGCTAAAGGCATCTCCCATTGTTTTTTTTTTTCTTTCCCCAATGTATATTTGATAGATAGAATCCATTTATTTTATGAAGTAACTGAAAGGATTATCCATTCATTTTCCACCTTTTTGTGTCATTGACACAGCAGCTCTCCGTGTGAAATGGCACACTGTTCTGATTCTAAACGATTTTCTCTAACTATTTTCTCAAAAACATATTTGGTCATCAGATTCTGTGGGTAAAAAAACAATCCTGGAAACTCTTGATCATTTTGAATTTAGACTCAACATTTAATTTTGTTCAAAGGAGTCCAACCTTTTTCTTCACTTAATTCTTCATCTGATTCCAACTCATCATGCATATTGCCTCTTACCTGTGTTCTAACTGACACATTTCTCACCTGCCACAGTTATGTCACTGGGATAAACCTGAAATTTTTATTTTATTTTATTTTTTTAATTTTGGAGAGGACTTAAATGCTTTCTAGCTACATTAAACCACAATCCAATCTCACTGTTGAAACTGATCCTTTTGTTTTTCAGTTGCTCCTTTAAAAAACTTTAAACAAATAATATTTGTCCTACAAGCCTATCCATTCCATCATGCTTTCTGCACAATTATATCTGGAGAAATAATATTTGAATCCAGAGGCAAGTCTGAAAAATAACATCCAAGCTTAATAAGAGATCAATTCCTATGGAACAAGGAGAATTTTCCTTGTTCAGATCAAATGTTTTGTTGCTGTTATGTTGTTCTAGTAAATTCAACTGAAAAATCCCAGCAGTCCTTCACTGTATGAGTGCTATCCACATATAATATATTATATCCACATATAATATATATATATTATATTAACATATATATTTATATGTATATTCTAGTTTCTATATAAAAATGATTTTATTTTTAGACGCCTAATTATAAGTAACTCAAGAACATTAACTCAATTACAATAGGCGTTCTCTGGTATCAGATTAAATCAAGAGCAGTGACAAAGTTTTATTTTTATGTATCTCCCAGAGGAAGAATACATTGTGACTCTTTATTGCCAGCAGAACAGTAACTAGAGATAAAGTCCAAAAGTTGAAAATTTAATTTATTTTATTGCTATAAATATTTAGTATTTAACATGTAAACATTTAAATGTTGTTATAAACATTTAAACAATATTTCAATTTAAAGACCCCAGGAACTTGAGAGAAATACAATTTCTGAAAAACACACCATTTTCACTCTGAATCAAAGATCACATCCCTTTATGTCAACCTAATTTTAAAAGCAAGGGCATGAACTTACTGTATAGCACAGGGAACTCTGCTCAATGTTAAGTAGCAGTCTGAATGGGAGGGGAGTTTGGGGGGGAATGAATACATGTATGGGGCTTCCCAGGTGACTCAGAAGTGAAGAATCCCCTGCAGTGCAGGAAGCATAGGAGACGCCAGTTCAGTCCCTGGGTGGGGAAGATCCACTGGAAGTGGGCATGGTAACCCACTCCAGTATTCTTGCCTGGAGAATCCCATGGATAGAAGAGTCTGGCAGGCTATGGTCCATGGGGTCACAAAGAGTCAGACACAACTGAAGCGATTTAGCATGCATGCATGGATACATGTATATGTATGGCTGAGTCCCTTCTCTGTTCACCTGAAGCTGTCACAACATTGCTAATCAGCTGTATTCCAATACAAACTAAAAGTTAAAAAAAAATAAAAAGGCATGGAAATAAGAATAAGAGATTGCCTTTTGCTAATAGAGACACTAATTTTCATGTTGTAAAACAAAGTTAAAGTTAGAATGTAAACTTACAGACTCTAATAACTTAGTCTCTAATCAAACATTGAACTTAACCTTTTCCCCCAATTCTCTTTTTTTGTTTGCATATCTTAGCAGAATCTTTTTTTTTCTCCCTCATTAAGCCCCCTTTCTGTCACGTTTTCCATATACTTGTATACATTTCACAAAAGAAGTGATATTTATTGAAATGGATTTTTCCTGGCAGACACAAGATGTAGGCAGCTCTGTAGACACAACAGTCTCATTTAAGTATAAGAAACATAAAATGTCATGGTGTGCTCAATGAATTGTGAAAATTTAGGTGGAGGACTAGTATATAACTCTTCATGGGGTTTGGCTGGGTGGTATGATAACAAATTTGGCAAGGGGATGCTTTTTATATCAATTCTATAGAAGACAAAAATACAAAAGAATTGTAATCAATGGAGAAAATTTATCAGCATGACTTTGGTGACATTGTGGGTGATGATCAAAAGTGGTTGAAGCTGAATAGAGTGTGAAAAATATTGCCAAGACTATGAGAAATAATTTGAGATCTGAGAAAGCACTGGGAATGACAGCAAGTGAATGGTTGAGAGAAATGATTAGAATGAGGACCATAAATGTCTTAAGTATTATTTCCTTATGGAAGGTGATGATGAAATACAATGGAAGGATAAATTCCAGGTTTCTAGCTTATGCGAGTGGCAGTTCTAATATTTTAAGATGGAGACTTCAGTTGAATACATTGTGGCTCACTAACATTTGTTCCTTTCTCTGCTGTAAATTTGCATCCTTGACCTGTTGATTCACTTGTGACCATGTGACGTCCTTTGGGAGTGCCATGTTTCTCTGCAATGAGAAAGCTTTCAGAGCAGGCACTTGATTCACAGTGTCTTGTTTTCCTTTTGCCCTGAGGCTGGAAATATTCCAAATGGACACTACTCAATTCACCTAGACCCCACAAGCAAGATCACATGTCACAAAACCCTCACTGGTTTAAATTTAGAACCTTCCTCTAAGTCACTGAGCTAACAGGATCATTTGTTACTATGCCATAACCTAATCTATCCTGACTGAAATAGAGGAATATAACATTAGAAAAGGAAGCTTCAGAGAGAAGATGATTAATTCAGTTTTGGACAGGTTAAGACTGAATCTTAACTTTAATGTAAAGGAGACCTTTATATTTATTGCACTAGAGAACTCTCAATACCTATTCCATTTCACTATTTGCTCTATTAGTTGATTGCTGGTTTTTTGGTGGTTTACTTGTTGAAAGGTGGTATTGCATAGTGGTTGAAAGTGACCTCTCTGAAATCACACTTCCTGAGTTTGACTCCTTTGTCTTTTATCTCAACATCTTCAGGCTTCAGTTTCCTCACCTGTAAAATAAGGTGATCAAACAATGTACCTCATAAGGTTGCTGTGAGAATTAAATAATGTAAAATGTTTAGCTGAGCTTAGAAGAGTCTCTGACTCATAATAAGTGTTCTGTAATGTTATCATCACTATTTTTGTACTCATAATAAGGTCCTATCAGAAAGCAACTGGAAAATGAAGATAGGCATACGTATAAGATCCACTAAAGCTTTAAAAAAACAATACAGTAAAAGATTTCTAGTCTTATCTTTTGAGGAAAACTGCTCCATTGAAAAATTTTATCACTTACTTTAAAATGAACTTTGTATGAAAAAATATATCTTAAAATTTGATTTGTCAATCCTAGTAGTGCACATACCTAGTCTTTATGAGATGTGAAAGAATTATTTCAAGACTACCAATTCTTTGAAAATAAGTTTTGATCCAAGAAATATAAAAATGCTAAGTAACCAACCAAGATAAGGAAGAACCTATTGGTATAGCATTCCCTAGAAAAATACTGAATATTTCTCTAGGTTATTGTTTGATTTCTTTTTTTCTTCTGGTGGCCCCAGTGTTTTAAATTTCTGGTCTTTCCCACTGGGTGCTGTTTCTGCCATGCTATTTGTCCCAAGGAAGCCCTGTGGTCTTTTCTTGAGCAGGTTATTAAAGTCAGCTCTGCTAAGTTTGAAACTTCCTCTGCAGCGTTCCACTGCAGAAAGAGCACACACGCTCTAGACCTGAGATCTCCTACTTCCATCAGCAAAGTCCTGCTTTTATGTTATGGAGTATTGTTGTTGTTCAGTTGCTAAGTTGTGTCTGATTCTGCAACCCCATGGACTGCAGCATGACAGGTTTCCCTGTCCTTCACCACCTCCTGGAGTTTGCTCACACTCATGTCCATTGAGTCAGTGATGCCATCCAAGCATCTCATCCTCTGTTATCTCCTTCTCCTGCTTTCAATCTTTCCCAGGGGCTTTTCCAATGAGTTGGCTCTTCACATGAGGTGGCCAGAGTATTGGAACTTCAGCTTCAGCATCAGTCCTTCCAATAAATATTCAGGACTGATTTCCTTTAGTATTGACTGGTTTGATTTCCTTGTTGTCCAATGGAGTAGCAGATCATAATAGTTAAGAGGACCAGAATCATATTGGCTGGAGTCAAATTCCACCCCACTGTTAATTAGCTAGGTGCATTGATTTTCTGCATTTGTAAAATGGTTTAGTTACCTCTTAGACTATGGGTATTAAATGAGTTAATATATAAAAATAAATTAGAATAGTCTCTGCCTCAATAAAAGTACTCAAAAGTTAGCTGTTACTAATTGAAAATAGTTCTTCTGCTAATAGTAATAATAACTTATTAAAAATTTCTAAATCACAGGAGATAAGTTTCTTTCTACATTTCTCTGCTATCCTTTCTCATAATCCAAATTTAGAACTACCAGAAAACATTACATACATACTTTTTAATTGGCTGCTCTAAAAATAAAGTCCAGTGCAGTATATTAGTTAAAATAATCAGGAATCCAACAGGTTAGTGATGGTGACATTAGTAGGTGGGTAATGTTGTCAGCATCACACAAACCCACTCAGGAAGGAAGCGCTGCCTCCAACACCTACCTGCATACTGCTGTCAACCATCAGGAAAATACCTACATTTCCTTATGCTGCACTATTAGAGAAACAGTTCAATTAAGTGTTTATTAACAGTATATCATAGATGAAGATTTTGTCAAGCATGATTAAAAGCAAATATTTAACCAGGGAAGAAGAAATAATTAGGGAGTTTGAGATCTATATGTACACACCGCTATATTTATGTTTATTTATTTTGACTTTGTTGGTCCTTCACTGTTGTGCATGGTCTTTCTCTAGTTGGGACAAGCAGGGGCCACTCTCCAGTTGTGTTGCATGGGCTTCTCACTGAGATGGCTTTTATTGTTGCAAAACAGGGTTTCTGCAGCACAGGTGCAGTAATTGTGGTGCACAGACTGAGTTGCCTAGCAGCCTGTGGGATCTTCCCAGACCAGGGATCAAACCCATGTCCACACATTGTTATATTTAAAATGGATAAACGAAAAAGATCAGATAATCCTTCTCAATGTTACGTGGCAGCCTGGATGGGAGAGGAGTTTGAGAGATAATGGGTACATATATGTATGGATGAGTCAGCCTGCCGTGCACCTGAAAACTACCACAGCATTGTTAACTGGCTATGTTGTTATTGTTGTTCAGTCACTCAGTCATGTCTGACTCTTTGAAACCCAACGGACTGCAGCATGGCAGGTCTCCCTGTCCCTCACCATCTCCCAGACTTTGCCCAAGTTCATGCCCATTGCATCAATGATGCCATCCAACCATCTCATCCTCTAACGCCCTCTTCTCCTTCTGCCCTCAATCTTTCCCAGCATCAGGGACTTTTCCAATGAGTTGGCTGTTCACATCAGAAAACCAAAATGCTGGAGCTTTAGCTTCAGCATCAGTCCTTCCAATGAATATTCAGGGTTGATTTCCCTTAAGATTGACTGATTTGATCTTTTTGCCGACAAGGGACTATCAAGAGTCTTCTCCAACCTCACAGTTTGAAGGCATCAGTTCTTCAGCACTTTGCCTTCTTTATGGTCCACCTCTAACAACTATACATGACTCCTGGGAAGACCATAACCTTGATATAGGATCATTTGTTGGCAGAGTAATATCTCTACTTTTCAACACACTGTCTAGTCCTGTCATGGCTTTCCTGCCAAAAAGCAGTCATCTTCTGATTTCATGGCTGCAGTCACCATCCACAGTGATTTTAGAGCCCAAGAAGAGGAAGTTTATCACTACTTCTACATTTTCCCCTTCTATTTGCCATGAAATAATGAGGCCGGATACCATGATCTTAGTTTTATTAATGTCTACTTTTAAGCCGGCTTTTTCACTCTCTTCCTTCACCCTCATCAAGAGGCTCTGTAGTCCCCTTTAGCTTTCTACCATTAGAGTGGTATCATCCACATATCTGAGGTTGTTGGTGTTTCTCCCTCCTATCATGATTTCAGTTTGAAACTCACTCAGCCCAACATTTCTCATGTTGTGCTCAGCATATTGGTTAAACAAACAGGGTGACGGCAGACAGCCCTGTCATACTCCTTCCTCAATCCTGATCCAATCAGTTGTTCCATACAGGGTTCTAACTGTTGCTTCTTGAATTGCATACAGGTTTCTCAGGAGACAGGAAAGATGTTGTGGGTTGTGGTGTTCCCATATCTTTAAGAGCTTTCCACAGTTTGATATGATCTACACAGTCATAGGATTTAGCATATTGATGAAACAGAGGTAGATGTTTTTCTGGAATTCTCTTGCTTCCTCTATGATCCAGTGAATGTTTGCAGTTTGATCTCTGGTTCCTCTGCCTTTTCTAAGCCCAGCTTCGACATCTGGAAGTTCTTCATTCACATAACACTGAAGCCTAGCGTGCAAAAATTTTTAGCACAACCTTACTAGCATAGGAAATGAGTGCAATTGTCTGGTGGTTAAAACATTCTTTAGTGCTACCCTTCTTGGTAATTGGAATGAGGATTGACCTTTTTCAGTCCTGTGGCCACTGGGTCTTCCAGGTTTAGTGACATGCTACAACTTGATGGCATAATCCTTTAAAGTTTGGAATAGTTCTATTGGAATTCCATTGCATCCACTAGCTTTATTAACAACAGTGCTTCTTAAGGTTCACTTGACTTTACACTCCACAATATCTGACCTTGGGTGACTGACAACACCATTGTAATAATCGAGTTCATTAAGATCTTTTTTGTACAGTCATTCCATGTATATTGGCTATACTCCTATATAAAATACAAAGTTAAAAAGAAATATAGCATAATATGGTACAGTGAAGTCGCTCAGTCGTGTCCGACTCTTTGCGTCCCCATGGACTATAGCCTACCAAGCTCCTCCGTCCATGGGATTTTCCAGGCAAGACTACTGGAGTGGATTGCCATTTCCTTCTCCAGGAAAGAAAAGACATGTTTAAAGCTGCAACCCTTACCCTTAGCGAATGGAGTTTCTTTTGTCCACCTGTTCACCTGTACTTTGAGAAAGGCCTGTAAGGGTCATCAGTGACTGCGGAGAAAGTGAACAAGTATGCCTTATCCAAGTGAATGATCTGGGTGTCAAGTTTAAATGAAGGTACAAAGAATGACAAACTCACCACACATTGAATAAGAAAGGAAAAGACCTTCATGCAGTTTGGAGAAATTTTACTGAATAATAGACAATAATTTTTAGTGATTTTTAAGTTTCATAGGATTCCTTCAATTTCTCTATTTTTTACAATATCAAAGTAAGTTTAACATCACGGTTTTCTTTCAGTTTACATTGTTGTAGAGATCTGATTAACCTACCTTATTACCTATAACTATGGTAAATAGCAGCACTATTTAATGATTTTCAGAAGATGAGGTTTCTGAATGTCATATGCCAGAAAGTGCTCATTTTTTTTAGACTATATTTGTCTTTGATTTGTTACGGCACTGAATTTTTCAAAGTCACCTTTAGTTTACCAAAAAAAATAAATAAATAAATAAAATAAAATTTTAAATGAAGAAAAAAAATCTCCTTAGGTGTTACACTTCTCTCATCAGAGAAAAGGAAACTGTACAAGGGTATTAAACCGCAGGCAATCAGGAACAGCAATAACACACAAACTAGAATCCACTGAGACCCAAAAGGCCTCAGGAGTGAAGCTGGCTTCCTGTCGGCTAGCATGTGTTCTTATGAGAATTAGAAAGAATGTCCTTCGAAAGGGCAAAATAAATGTTCAGAAAAATCAAACATTTTCATCAAGGAACTAAATCTAATCCCTCAAATGAGAGAGCCGCACAGGCAGGGAGCCCCTCCCTTGCTAGGCAGAAATGACACTAGAGGCTAGAGGGGCCAGGCTGAAGCAGAAACTCTGCAGGCCCATCTGCTGGGAGGTGAGTCAGAAAAGATGTTCCATGCGAGAGGGGATAGAGGCAACCATTCCAGTTGGTACACAAGAATCCAAAAAGATGAGAAGGAGAAAAAAGCATGTTAAAATCAGACAGAGAGGAGGAAAACAGGGCAGCTGCTCTGATTGATCCCGACTGATTGGCTGAAGGATCCTTCCCAGGCAGACTCAGCTTTCATGAGCTGTAGGGATGTGAGGATTTGCCAGGTGACCCTCTGAAAGGGCCAAGATTCCAAGAAATATATCTGTAGCTTCAGGATCACCTTTTCAAACTTTGAGAGGGTTAGAAGTTCTTTGAATTTGCAAGGTCAAGGACACATGACTTTTCTCTGAGCTCCTATTTTTTCTTATGAGTTTCTATTCTTTCTGGGCTTCCCAGGTGGCTCAGTGGTAAAGAGTCTGCCTGCAATGCAAGAGATGTAAGAGATGCATATTTGATCCCTGAGTCAGGCAGATTCCCCTGGAGGAGGGCATGGCAATCCACTCCAGTATTCTGGCCAGGAAAATCCCACAGACAGAGGAGTGCGGAGGTCTATGGTCCATGGGGTTGCAAAGACTCAGACATGACTGAAGCAATTGAGTATGTTCTTTCCATTATTCCCAGTTTTCCTTTTACCATGATGTGACATTTGTTCTACATATTCAATTCAGAAAGTTTAGAAGAAAGGCCCTTAAAATATCAGTGGCTTAAAACCAAAGTTTATTTCTTGCTTATGGTGCATGCATAAGAGTTGAGCAGAGGGGATGCATATAGTTCTACTTCATTAATCACTCAGAAATCCAGTATGGCAAATGCTTCATCATCCTGGAGCTATACTTTGTAAAGCACTGTTCCTCAATTTCCCCTGTGGCAGAAGAAGAGTGGAGAAACCACATATGCCTTCAGTCCAGAAATTATACAGATCACTTTAGTGCATGTTGCATAGGGCTCAATTCAACATCCAAAGGCCTAAAAAATGTAGGGAACAAGTGAAATATTTGGTGAACATAATTGTCTCTGCTTCATGGGGAGGACTAAATGTTTCTGGGAAGAGACTGTAAGCAAGTTATATGTAATGTAGTGCATTTGTTTGATGCAGTAGCTTAAACGACGCCATCACTAGGCTGATGGCTTTCCTCACTACGGTGGTGGTGGTTTAGTCACTAAGTCATGTCTGACTCTTGCCATGCCATGGACTACAGCCCACCATGCTCCTCTGTTCATGGGATTTCCTATGCAAGATTACTGGGGTTGGTTGCCATTTCCTTTTCCAGGTGATCTTCCAGACCTAGGGATTGAACCTAGGTCACTGTAAATGACCCAATTAGTCACCATCCAGACATTAGCCAGGTGTCACATCCCATGTAGATCGTTTCCTCTGGTGCCTGTTTTGTGGTTTTTGTATTGTTATTTTGCTTTTGCACACTAGAGTTGGTGATTCCATTCCTGCTCTGACACTCTGACACATGAAGTTGTACGCCACGATATTGCACAGCAAGTGAAAAGATAGCACCTGTTTTTTTCCCAAAAGTATCATATTGTGACAGGTGGGATATTTCTCTGGAAAATGTACATAGATTTGGAATTACTTTCCTTGGATTTTTATCTGGCTATTAGCCTCGCAGATAATAATGAATGGTCAGATGGATCTGGGCAAAAGTGTTTGTACTCTGATTATGAATTTTGTTCATCGAAGTGAAGAATAACATAAAGGTGAAAACGTATCTTTATGAAAAGCGATTTTTGCATGAGTGTTGATGCCTCTAAGACCTTTTATTTATAGGCAGGTCACATTTCCCAATCTTCTCTCTTGCTAAAAATCAGAGGTGAGATTCAGGAGGCCATTAATCCAGGTAGGATTTTCTTATTCAGCTCATGGGGAGATGTTCTGTGAATAAGGTCAAGTTTAACTCACTAGCTCAGGCAAAGAGGCACTGAGGAAATATACTTACAACAGCCAATAGGATCTCAAAACAAGAATTAATGGACGTTGACTCATGCATTCCACTAATAATATGACTGAGACATAATAACAGATTCTAACATTCTTAATTTAAACTGCTTATTGAGAGAGAGAACTAAGGGCGGAGGAATAGGACGGGGAGTCCACACTCTCCCCAACAAATACACCAAAGGAACATTTAAATACCGAGCAAACTCCATAAAACAACATCTGAATGCTGGCAGAGGTCTTCAGGCATCTGGAAAGACAGCCCATTGCCGACAAAAGAAGGTAGGACCAAAGGAAAAAAAAAAGTAAAAAGAGAGGCAAAGAGGCAGGGACGGAGATTCATCTCGGAGGGGGAGTCTCAAAAGAGATAAAGGTTTTCGAACTTCAGGAAACATTCTCACTGGCGGATCTGAGGGATCTGAGGCGAATCTCAGAGAGCATAAAAGTCGGGAGTAGAAGCCGATAAATAGTTAAGCCCCTTAGAGAATGTCTCTAACCGCAAACTTCAGCGGAGCTGCGGCCTGGGCGCCCCATCCCCCACGAGCCAGTGGACTGCTCAGGGAGGGGCTGGCCAAGCGCTTAGGGGGAGGACTGAGATTGAACGCCTGAGGCAGACTGAGGGTCCTAACCGAGGGTGCTAACCGGAGATAGACCGCTGGGTAGCCTTCCCGAGGAAGACCCCCCCGCCAGGCTCGCGCACAGAACAAAGGGCAGTGAGGACTTGGTCCACTGTGCGAGGCAGCTGGGTGGAACTGGGCAGCTGCAGGCTATGGACTGGCTCAGCCCCCGCTGGAGAGCGCCCTGGCGAGGCTTCTGCCCCCAAACCGCAGGCAGAATCGGGTGCTAGCCAAGACCTCTGGGGACTCTGGACAGTCACCACCAGAAATCGGCGCTTCTCATATCTGAGAAGACGCGCCCGGCTGCACTCTGAAAAACCCAGCAGCTCGGCCGGGGGAGGGGAGAAGCCACAGCCTCCAATTGCGTCATCAGAGTGTGCCGCCAGCCGAGAGCCTGAGCACAGGGGGTGGGAAAAGCGCAGGCACCGGGAGCGGGGCAAACCCCAGAACGCTGAATAGACACTGAAGGGGCAAACAGAGGAAACCAAATCAGAGGACCCCAAATCAAGCAGGACGAACTGCTTAAGAGCCCAACCAGGAAACTTTGACAAAACACACATCTACCCCTCCCATAGTGGGGAACCCCCACAATAAAGGGACAACACAGCAAGATAAACAAAATGAAAAGGCAGAGAAATACCCAGCAAGTAAAGGAACAGGATAAATATCCCCTAGACCAAACAAAAGACGAAGAGATAGGATGTCTACCTGACAAAGAATTCCGAATAATGATAGTGAAAATGATCCAAAACCTGGAAAATAAGTTGGAGTTGCAACTCAATAACCTGCAGGCAAGGATCTAGAAGATGCAGGTTAGCTTTAACAAGGACTTAGAAGAAATGAAAAAGAGTCAAGATACAATAAATAATGCAATAAATGAGATCAAAAACACCCTGGAGGGAACCAACAGTAGAATAACAGAGATAGAAGACAGGATAAGTGAGATAGAAGATAGAATGGCAGAAATAAATGAAACAGAAAGGAAAAATGAAAAAAGAATGAAAAGAAATGAGGACAATCTCAGAGACCTCTGGAACAGTATTAAATGCACCAATATTAGAATCATAGGAATCCCAGAAGAAGAAGACAAAAAGAAAGACCACCAAAAAATTCTTGAAGAGATAATTGTTGAAAATTACCCTTAATTGGGAAAGCAAATAACCTCTCAGGTCCAAGAAACACAGAGGGTCCCAAATAGAATCAACCCCAATCGGAACACCCCAAGACACGTATTAATCAAATTAACAAATATCAAATACAAAGACCAAATACTAAAAGCAGCAAGGGAGAAGCAAAAAATAACCCACAAGGGGAATCCCATAAGGATAACAGCTGATCTCTCAATAGAAACGCTTCAGGCCAGAAGGGAATGGCAGAGCATTCTTAAAGTCATGGAAGAAAACAAGCTACAACCCCGATTACTGTACCCAGCAAAAATTTCATTCAAATTTGAAGGAGAATTCAAAAGTTTTTCAGACAAGCAGAAATTGAGAGAATTCAGCAACACCAAACCAGCCCTCCAATGAATGCTAAAGAATCTTTCCTAGATAGGAAACACGGATGGCGTATATATCTCGAACCCAAAACAATAAAATAGAAAAAATGGCAACAGGATCATATTTATCAATAATTACCTTAAATGTAAACAGGCTGAATACCCCAACCAAAAGACAAAGACTGGCCAATTGGATACAGAAACAAGACCCCTATATATGTTGTCTACAAGAGACCCACCTCAAACCTAGGGACACATATAGACTGAAAGTTAAAGGCTGGAAAAAGATATTCCATGCAAATAAAGACCAAAAGAAAGCAGGAGTGGCAATACTCATATCAGATAAAGTAGACTTTAAAATAAAGGCGGTGAAAAGAGATAAAGATGGACATTGCATAATGATCAAAGGATCAATCCAAGAAGAAGAAATAACAATTATAAATATTTATGCACCCAACATAGGAGCACCACAATATGTAAGGCAAATGCTAACAAGTATGAAAGGAGAAATTAACAACAACACAATAATAGTGGGAAACTTTAATACACCACTCACACCAATGGATAAATCAACTAAACAGAAAAGTAACAAGGAAATTCAAACTTTAAATGATACAATAGACCAACTAGACCTAATTGATATCTATAGGTCACTCCACCCCAAAACAAGGAATTTCACTTTTTCTCAAGCACACACGGGACCTTCTCCAGGATAAATCACATCCTGGGCCATAAATCTAGCCTTGGTAAATTCAAAAATATTGAAATCATCCCAAGCATCTTTACTGACCACAATGCAGCGAGATTAGATATCAATTACAGGAGAAAACCACTCAAAACTTCCAACATATGGAGGCTCAATAACACACTGCTGAATAACCAACAAATCACAAAAGAAATCAAAAATTAAATTCAGTTATGCATAGAAACCAATGAAAATGAAAACACAACAGCCCAAAACCTATGGGACACTGTGAAAGCAGTGCTAAGGGGAAAGTTCATAGCAATACAAGCTCACCTCAGGAAACAAGAAAAAAATCAAATAAATAACCTTACTTTACACCTAAAGCAACTAGAAAGGGAAGAGATGCAGAAGCCCAGGTCTAGTAGAAGGAAAGAAATCTT
>ML664170.1:5999146-6058973 GCA_007570785.1 Antilocapra americana | reverse complement strand
CAGCATTAAAAAAATATTCATTTGAATCAGTTCTACTCAGATGGACGAAACTGGAGCCCATTATTCAGAGTGAAGTAAGCCAGAAGCAAAAACAACAATACAGTATACTAATGCATATATATGGAATTTAGAAAGACGGTAATGAGAACCCAGCATGCGAGACAGCAAAAAGGAATGCAGATGTATAGAATAGACTTGTGGACTCTGTGGATGAGGGCAAGGGTGGGATGATATGGGAGAATGGCATTGAAACATGTTAATTACCATATGTCTAATCAATCGCCAGCCCAGGATTGATGCTCGGGGCTGGTGCATCGAGATTTCCCCTGGGGAGGGAGGATGGAGGGGGGTCCTGGATGGGAAGCATATGTAAACCCATGGTGATATCATGTCATTGTATGGCAAAACTAATAAAAAAAATTAATAAAGGTAACCTATTCAAAAAAAAAATAAACGACTTATTGAAACAATTGTATCTCAAACCACAGAGTAATTTTATTGTGGTAGTGGGTACTGGGAGGGTGATCATATGTTCTAATAGCCATCAAAACCAGGTTCATGAAGAGTCTCCTAAAAGGGATATGGATTTGAAGGCAAAGCTTTTCATTGTTGCTGTACAGTCTCTGTCCTCAAGAAGTTTTTGTTTCTTTGAAGCTGATATGTAAACATGGAATTACAATGTGTGTGTATGTTCAATTGTTTGCCATATGTTATTGAAAATATTATAGTATATGTACATCCTTGATTCCCACAGGTGAAAAGCCTCCACTACATAGTGAAATTGTAGGAAAACTGGGGCATGAGAGAATGGTCATTGCAGGATTTGAGTGAATCATAGGAATGGGCCACCAAGTGAGGGTCCTTGGCTTCCGGCAGCAAAGAACTTAAGAGTGAGACATAAAAGAGTGAAAGCAATGAGTTAGGAAAGATACATACCCACAGAGTGCGGGCCTTCTCAGAGGCTAGAGTGGCCCTTGGCCATGGAAGTACTTCGTTTTTAAGGGCTGGATAATTTCATAGGCTAACAAATGTGAGAAATAGTCTTGGAAAAAGAGTGATATTTCCCTGAATTGGGGCACTACTGACTGTTATGATCAGTTTCAGAATTGTCGTGGAACCTGTGGGTGTGTCATTTATCATGCTAGGCTGGAGGGCTATTGACAGTCAAATCTTCCACCATCTTGGACCTAGTTGGTCTAACCAGTTTATGGTGTATCCTGTTCTTAATGGTAGTGCCATTCTTTTAATGGTTGTGTGCCCTGCCTCCTTCCTGTTTCAGAATTATAAGATAATATTCTTTATGGCTGACCCTTTAAGGACTCATTGATGAAATTATGGTGTATGCTATTCTCCTGAATTCTGTGTGTGTGTGAGAGAGAGAGAGACAGAAAGAGAGAGAGATGCTTGCCTTCAATAATCTGTGGGAAAAGGGAAAGTGCAGTTTAAAAGCTCTTATCTAGAAGACATTAAACATTGAATGGCTGTATTTGCATCTGAATTTGCTGTTTAGGGTGCCCTTAATTGCTGATGTGACTTTGCCAAAATTGTCTAACCTTCCTGAGCCTGAGCCTATTACCTCGTTTAAAAACGAAGAAGGAAGTGTTGGGTTTCTGCAATAACCACACTTCTTTAGCTTAAAAATGAGTAATTTTCAAAACAGGTTCAAAGTAAGGAATGCCAGCATAAGACTGGACTCTGTAGGTCTTTCAAAGAATAACTTGCCCTTACTGACTGACCATGAACCTAACTCCATGCATCAACCCCCAACTAAACAGTCACTCATAAAGTTCATTCCCTTTTACTGTAGGCTGAAATATGTTCCCCCAAAGATATTCATCTAAAATCCCTGGGGGGAAAAAGTGAAGTGAAAGTCATAGTTGCTCAGTTGTATTCAACTCTTTGCAACCCAATGGACTGTATGTAGCCCATTAGGCTCCTCTGTCCATGGATTTCACAGGAAAGAATACTGGAGTGGGTAGCCATTCCCTTCTCCAAGGGATCGTCCCCATCCAGGGACTGTACCCATGTCACCTGCATTGCAGGCAGATTCTTTATTATCTGAGCCACCAGGGAAGCCTAAAACTCATCAGTTATACCTTGTCTTGAAAATGTAATAAAGTTAAAGATCTGGAGCTGCGATCAACCTGGGTTTTCTGGGTTGGCCCTGAATTTAATGACAAGAGTTTGTGTTCTTGTGAGACACACACTGAGAAGAACAAAACACAGGGGACAGAGCAATGTAGTGATGAAGGCATAGATAGGAGAGTTGTGGCCATAAACCAAGGAAGCCTAGAGATGTGGATGGCCACCAGAAGCTGAAAAAGGCAAGGGAGGACTTCTCCCTACAGCCGTGAGAAGCAACTAGATTTCAAATTTCTGGTCTCTGGAACTGTGAGAAAATAAGTTCCTGTTGTTAAGTTACCACATTTGTGGCATTAATAATTTGGCATTATCAACTCAATGGACATGAGTTTGAGCAACTTCCAGGAGATAGTGAAGGACAGGGAAGCCTGGCACATTGCAGACCATAGTGTCACAGAGTGGGACATGATATAATGACTGAACAACAATAACAAAAATTTTTTTACAGCAGCCATGGCAAATTAATGCAAGATTTCTATATCTTTGTTCAATTAATTCTTGCCTCCATTAATACAAATTTGAATTCTGCATACCCTCAGAGGACCCATTTCAGTAGCATCTTTTTAAAATCTTTTGTTTTTTTCTCACTCCCTGCAATTAAGATCAATCTCACCTTCCCTTTTCTCCGATGACATTTTATTTATGTTTGTTAAAATACTTTTATTATTCCACTGTCCTTCTTTCTGTCCTGCCTCAGTACCTTACCTGAGTACTGGCATAGAGTCAGCATTGTATAAATATTTCCTGTTCACTATGGGACTGTGACCCATTAATGCTGGATTAGGGCCATGCTTCAAGGAATTATATACAGTGCCAGCACCTAAGCTCCTGAATATTTGGCTGCTTTCTTAGAAGTCACTTTATGTATTCAGTGTCTTAAAAATTAGGTGACTGGATGACTTGATGGAATAGGGGTTATGGGAAAAGAGGGAAGATTTAAAAAAAAACTTTAAATACTATAGTTACACTAGTATCTCATTAATTAATCGCTTGTCTCTGAAAACCAATTGCCACATTACTTTATTTACATCATACTTATTTTCTTGAAAATGAGACTGATCTACATATTGTATGATTCCAACTATATGACATTCTGGGAAAGGTGAAGCTATGGGGACAGTAAAAAGATGGTTTCCAGGGACTGAAGGTGGAGCACAGAAGATGTTTAGGGTCATAAAAATAATTCGTATGATGATATAATGATGTGAGCATCATCATGTGTTTGTCTAAACTTTTAGAATGAATAGTAGTGTTGCAGGAAAGGGGGCCCCTTCCAAGGCCCGAAACTGGGCTCTTGTCTAACACTCAGAAATGAATTATCCAAGGAGACACATCTGCTGACAAAGCAAGAGATTTTATTGGAAAAGGGCACCTGGTGGAGAGCGGTAGGGTAAGGGAACCCAGGAGAACAGCTCTGTCAGTGGCTTGCAGTCTTGGGTTTTATGGTGATGGGATTGATTTACAGATTCTCTTTAGCCAATCATTCTGACTCAGTCATTCCTGGTGGTGCACACCTTATTCAGCCAAGATGGATGCCAGAGAGAAGGATTCTGGGAGGTGGTTGGATATATGGTGTCTCCTTTTGACCTTTCCGGAGCTCTTCTGGTTGGTGGTGGCTTATTAGTTCCTTGTTCCTTACCAGGACCTCCTGTAGTAAAACAACTCATGCAAATGGTTACTATGGTACCTGGCCAGGGTGGGCAGTTTCAGTCAGTGTGCTTCCCCTAACAACTCCCTGCTGAGAGACTTTGTACTCAAGATACGTTTTGCGAATTGGGGCTTCCCCTAACAGTACCAAGTATATATTAACTTATGGACTTTGTGATAATGATGTGCCCAGGAAGTACATGGTTATAAGTATTCCCCTCTGGTGGGTGATGTTGATATATCAGGAGTAGGCTAAGCATGTGTGGTAGGAGGAGGTATGTTGGAAATATCTGTACCTTCCTCTCAATTAGACTGTGAACCTAAAACTGCCTGAAAAATATTCTTAATAATATTAAAAAGTGGGTAGGGGAATGGTGAGTTGTGAAACATGCAGGAATATTTCTCCTGTAGCAGAATTGGAGGCACTGGAATAACAGGCTTATCTCCTTGAGCCCTTCAGTCAGCTCACACAGACAATTGTCTAACATACACTGTATGTGGGATGGTAAATGGGGTGGTCTTAGGTTCAAGAACCCAGATGTTTACATTTTCTAATAGTATGGAGAAAACATAGACAATTCTCCATTTATTGATGAGGGAATTAAGGCTATAAACAACTACATAATTTTTGAGAGCAAGTCATTGCTTCTCTGAAACTGAATTTCATCATCTTAGTGTACCAAACTGGAGGGGCCACTCACCCTGAGTCCTCTTTTAAAAAATGCCCCCCATGATTGTGCCATACTCATACTAGAACATTCCATCTCCCTGACAACCTCTATAAACCCCGAGAAAGACACTACTGGACCACCCAAAGGTTAATTTTCATAATATGGAAATTCCTCATTGTATAATTATACCATAGCCAAGTTCCACATGCCTAGAACTATACCCATGTGTCAAGATATGTCACTTACTGCATGCTTTTTGCTTAAATCTCTTTAAAGTACTCTTTTTAAAATGATGCCTAATTATCTTTTTCCAGGGAAGGAAATGATGTTTATAACTTCAGCTCTAGGAAGTGTCCTTAGGAAAAAAAGTTCAAAGTGATTTAGAAAGAAGAAAGCTTATTTCTTACCTTAAAAAAAAAAAAAGATTCCTCTTGAGAAAAACACTAAAAACCATATTTAATTCCCAAAGGGGCCTTATGAGAAAAACAATCAAATGAAGGAATGTGTTTAGAAGAGAAACTCTGTTTCAAGCTACTGCTCTAGTTCCTGTCTGAATGCTATAACATTTATATATAAGAAAGTGAAGTTGCTCAGTCGTGTCTGACTCTTTGTGACCCCATATACTGTAGACCACCAGGCTCCTCCGTCCATGGGATTTTCCAGGCAAGGGTACTGGAGTGGGTTGCCATTTCCTTCTCCAGAGGATCTTCCCAACCCAGGGATCAAACCCAGGTCTCCCACATTGTAGGCAGACACTTTACTGTCTGAGCCATCAGGGAAGTCCCTAAGTACTGATTCCAGGTGGAGGCCATCAGAGACTGAAGTTAGTGTTCCCAGAAAACAATCCTCCCTATTCCAGGCTTGAAACAAAGGAATAAAGTTCATGAGATACTACAGGATTCTCCACAATATGCATATCACAGTGGAACTAGAAGTGTGAGTCACTTCCTAAGTGAGTAGTTTTCAGTGCAAAGACCTAGTCCAGGTGCTTTGCAGGGGACACAAAGATGAGGTAGGTGGGATTGTACAAGGGTGAGGGAGAAAGAAAAGGAGAGAGAGAAACGGGGAGGAGCGAAGTCAGTGGAGATGAGAGTGAATTAGTGTAAATTTGGCTCAAGGACAGACCCAGGAAACTTGAGGCTCTAGACTAAAATTCTGGAGGTAGGGGTGAGGTCTCTAAATTACATCTCTAGGAACCTTATTCTGAGTCTCATTCTGGAATCAGAATGAGGGAGAGTATTTGAAAAAATCCCCTAAAATAGAGGACATGGAATCAGATGGTATCATTTATATGGATTCAGCCTCTTGGCAATCATTCAACAATTTGAAGTCAAAGAATACACAGACTAGGAGAAACATAATGTTCTTAGCATATGTACTCCTGACCCACACTTTTAATCTGTGATCTCTTTTAACTTCAAAACAGCCCTCTAATATATATTTGTTATCTTGGTTTTAAAAAATAAAGACTATTAGACACAGAATGATTAAAAAATTTTATCAGAGTCTCACAGCTAATGAGTAGTAGAGCCAGGAATGAATGTATTTTTCTATCACCGACATGAAAAATGGAGATGCAATATCAAACTTTGTTGAAATCAGGTTCATGGCTAAATTAACGTGTTCAAGGCAACTCTAGCTTCACAATCATTGTTGAGCGTCTCTTTGAACATGCCTTGTCAGAAGTGATCCAGAGCTTCAGATCTGTAAGTGGTATTCTCCTTTTGTAGGTGTCCCAAAGTGCTTACATTTAATTTATCTGTTAACAAATATTTACTGAGCTTCTTTTGTAAGCTTAGTAAATATGCAAGTGCTTTAGACACATACATCAGTGAATAAAACTATTAATAACAAAAACTTCTGTTTTCAAGGAGTTTATATTCTATTTAGGGGTAAATGGGAAGTAAATACAAAACACAGTAAAGAAGTAAAATAAATAGCATGTTAAAAGTCAGGAAATGTTATAGGAAAATTTAAAAAGAAGAAAAACATATGGAAGATTTAGAGTGCTTAGGGTTGAGGACAGGCATCATGCTTCTAGGGTAGTGGACATGCATGTCATTGAGAGGATGAATCTGAGCAAATTCCTGAAGCAAATGATGAATTTGATGAAGCTGAAGTTAGAAATAAAAGGACCACTAGAACAAACACTCTAAAGCAAACATGTTTCTTTGACATGATTCTCTACTTTTAAGAAGACCAAGACAACTGGTGCAGAGTGAGTGAGAAGAAGAATAGGAAAAGATGAAGTCACACTGGATGGGTAAAGGGCAGATCATGAAAAATTTTCCAGGTCATTGCCTGAGCTTTGGCTTCTACTCTAGGTTAAATGGGTAGATGATGCAGAGAAAGATGTGATATGACTGCAGTTTTTAAGAGATTTAGTCTATCAACTGTGTTGACAATATATGTAGGAAGAAGGTGGTCTAGGGTTGAGGTACAAAGACTTGTTATTTGGCTCCTGTAATGGAAGATGGAAGAAGTCAGTGGCTCAGATGAGAGTGGAGTAGTGGATAGTCTAGATATTTTATAGATTAGATTCTTATAGACATTGATTCAACAAATCTGATATGGATTTCATAATGGTTTAGAGAATAAAAGAGGATTTGAGAATAATGTCCAAGTTTTCTTGCCTAAACAGCTGCAATTATGAAGCTGCCATTAAATAAAAGCAAAAGCCTACAGAAATGTGACTGAGAGGAAATACCAGGAGCTGTTTATTCAACAGGTTGAGTTTGAGATACTTACTAGATTTCTGTGTTACTTATCTAAGGATGCATGACAAATGACCACTATCTTAGCCTCTTAAAAGGGCACCCAATTATTAGCTCATATTTCTCTAGGTCAGGAGTCCAGATGGATCCTTTGCTAAAGGTTTCACAATGCAAAAATCAAGGATCTGTACAAACTGGGCTCTTATTTGTTGATTGTGGGAAATAATCCATTTCTAGGTTAATTCAGGTTGTTATCAAAACTCAGTTCCTTGTGGTTGTAGAACTGAGGTACCTACAGACTTGCTGATTGTTATGGGAGGGGTCACTCTCTAGTCATTGCTCATGGTCCTTCTATCTTCAGCACAGTAATGCTCCATCAAATTCTTTTCTTGACTCACATCTTTCTGACTTCACCATCTGCATTGTTCTGTTGCCAGCCAGAGAAAGCTCTCTGTTTTTAAAGATCTATTGTGATTTGTTTAGTTCCACTCATATAATTTTTCTTTTTGCAATATAAGAACATAATCAGAGAAGTAATATCGACATGGGAGAGAATGAAAAGGTGAAAGTCATGGGAATCATCCTAAAATTCTCACTACTATCATATCCCAGTGTAGAATGTTAAATAAGCAGTTAGGTATATCAGCCTGGAGTTTGAGAACAAGGTGTCAGATAGACTTCAAAGTTGGTGTCTAAAGTTTTGATTTCCATCTTCCCTACATGCTCCTTAAAGCAGTTGGGAGCCAGTCACTAAGTGACACTTCGTCAAGGGCAAAAGTGGAGCAGTTGACACAAGGTCAGACATTCAATTTACCTAAAAATTACTTAAAAGAAACATTTCAGTGACTTACTTCATCAGGTGAAGTTGTTAAAAATGTCATGCTTGCAGGCATACAGACTTCACTGACTAGACTGTTTGGTTGCTATTATTTAGAAGAAATCTACTTCAACCTTGATGGGAGGTGGTAGCTACTCCCTAAATTGTTCATTTGTTCAATGCTAAATGGTCCTACTCGTCTCACCAAATTTAAATAGGTCTATGCCAAAGAAAAATTACATTCCATATCTTTTATTCCAAGAAACTGGTATCAGATCTAGTGCTAAAATTCAGCATCTACAGAAGCAGAAGCCAGGCTGCTCAATGAGTGATATATTGAGCATGTCTTCTGGATGGAATAGTAAGTAGTTAGGAAGAAAGCACTAGGAGTTATATCACTTATCATCTGGTGAATTAATTAACCTGAGGCTTGACTAATGGCAAGCTATTTTACCGTTAAGGGTGATTAATTAACAAATTCTCCCACTTAGGAATTAGTGCTTATATATGCACACATGCATATCTCTGGGTATTACTACATCAATGTGTGTATATAAATTATATTATTAAGCATAATTATTTAAAATGTTATTTCCAAGTTGGTTTAAAATAGTTTAAATGATTTAAAGTGAAAGCGAAAAAAAAAAAAAAAGCCTCTTCCTGGAAATTTCAGAGGCTAATGAACAGTCCCCATGGTCATGTTAAATTGACATCCAATAGAATAGGACATGGAGCCAGGTGACGGTTTTCTTGTCAAAATCATTAGGCTTAATGCTAGAGGACACAGGACAAATGAACTGTAAAAGTAATTGTGAGGCACATTTTTTGTCATATGACATACTCTCAATCTAAGCAAAGGGAACTAGGTAGGTGGGGATTGAAAGGTGGAGCATACTGTGAACAGCTGGCAGGCCATTTTTGCTATGTCTATTTCAACTTGAAATAGGGAGAAAGAAAAAATTAAGAATGCTTTATGCTTCAGGATGAATGTTATTGAATCATATGTTAAGATTGATTTAATAATAATATCAATAAATACAAAGGAAAGAGATTAATTTGATGATAAATGAATCTGAAATTTGTCTCCATGAATAGCAGATTATTTGGCTTGAAGGTGATTGTGAGGATGAGACTTGGGCTCAAGCAGCCCTTTCCGAATATTCAAAAAAATTTTCTTCATAAGAAAGAAAATACTTTTTGTCATTATGTTGAAGGGAAGTATTAGAATTAATGATTGGAAATTAGCATCTAAAACATTTGAGATCAATGCAAGAATGGTATATATATATATTTATTTATTTATTTATTTATTTATTTATTTATTTATTTATTTATTTTACTTGAAGTATTTAAACAAAAACTAAGATACCACTGGTGAAGATTGTTTTCACATAGACTCAATGTCTTTACATTTGATATTTCAAACCTCTAAAGCAGTAAGAACCATTGGAAAATACCCTGATGCTGGGAAAGACTGAGGGCAAGAGGAGAATGGGGCAACAGGGGATGAGATGATTGGATGACATCCTTGAAACAATGGACATGAATTTGATCAAACTCCAGCAGATGGTGAAGGACAGGGAAGCCTGTCCGGTTGCAGTTCATGGGATTGCGAAGTGTCAGACATGACTTAGCAACTGAAAAACAATGTTGTTAAGGTTCACTGTGTTAGTACATAGAAGTTACTTCTAAATTTTCTTCTGAAGATCTATCATGTATCTGTCATAATATCTCATGCTAGAGGCTCATGTCAGAAAACATAAACAGCTTTTTCCCCTAAAATTTATTTTGTAATTTTCTCAAAAGGATGGAACCCCATATTTTAGCTGGTAACATTTTACAGCTTCCTATATAGATAGTTTAAACAAAAAATATGGCCAGTTCATGGTAAGTAAAAGTGACATGTAGTGATTTTCCTAAATCTTTCTCTAAGATAGTTGTTTCCACTTCTGTTTATTTTACCCCCTTTACCTAGTCCTGCTTCCTTCTGGCTTGATATCTACAGATGGAGAGAACTTATTGAATCTGGATTTTTTCTGAAAATGATATCCTGTTGAGGGATGTCATCTCCATTTAAACACAAAAAGTAACTGTGAGGTGATGGATGTGTTAATTACCTTTGCTAATGGTGAATATTTTACAATGTGTACCTATATAAGTTGTGCACCTTAAAAATATACAATTTTAATTCTCAACTCTACTTCAATAAAGTCAGATAAAAAAAAAATACAAGGAGCCTGAATGTCTCAGAACTTCACTGAGCAAAACTCAATTGCCTGCATCCAGACTTTTTAAATGAGAGAAAAATAAACTATCTTTTATACTGCTGTTGTTTTTCATCTGTGGTATTTGAAATTTAATTCTTTACTGATATATAGCTGTATGAAAAACCTGTAGTCAATCCTTCAGCAATTCTGAATTGCTAATAAAAATTTATCATAGCAGATAGAAAAGATTATAAAATATTCAGTTTTACATTTCTTGAATATAACTTTCAATTTATTTAAAATGTATACTATTTTCAACTTGCAAATGATATGAGAATTGCAGTTTATTTGCTTTTTTTCAAATAAAGCAATGTTAGTTGTATGACAGTTGTATTTGGCATCTTCAACATTTACAGTATAGACACATATTCTTGGGAGATTTATCATATAACTAAAAACTAAACCAACACTCAGTATTCCTAGGGACTCAAGAACCCTCTGGGGAGAGCCCGAGCAGATTCAACCATATATTTAATACATGAATACATACTCTACCGGCATCCTCATGGGACTCTGCAACATTGTAATTCAGTGACTTTCTAGCTGTTCATCTCAAATGATTATTTTGATTCTATGTTTTTGAGGGAAAGAATATCACATGTTAGAGTAAATTTATTGTACAAATATTAAAAAGCAATAATATTTCTTTTAAAAACATTCTGTTGATATCTCCTGTAGATATGAAATGTTTTATGCAATTGAGGTAGCATAGCCAATAGACCATGGCAACCTATCTAACACTGTCCTTTACATGAACTTTACATAAGCCCAATAAAATACCTCAGATGAAGAAAAGTATATTTTATAGGTTCAGGCATGTTTGACCAGATTCCAAGGCTTATTCTCTAGAAAATCACTGAGATAATTCTCCAGGACCCATATTCCACCTTCTTTACAGATAAGTCTAATCATTTGCAATTTAGGTTAAATATGACTTAACATAGCCTGGAAATTAATTTTTCTCTGAACTCCCAAAACATACTAAATTTTATTCAAAACATTTAAAATTGACTCTAATTTCCTTTTATCAATGTGTTTATAAACATAATGGTCTGGATAGCAAACACAGATAAGCTTTTTGTTTCGAGATAATTGTTGAACATGGAATAGCATATCAGAGACACATGGAACAGATTTTTTTCAAAACACATGTGCCCAGCTTCCACATATGGCTTACTGAATCAAAACCACAGCATTGTAGCCTAATAAACTCATTTGTTTCTCAAAAGAATGGAGCCCCCAAATTTTGGCTGATCACAGGTCTACCCAGAATGGAAACCACTTTTCAGTGTTCTTTATAGCTAGCTTTGGCTGCATAATATCCCAGATGATTCATGGACCCACCAACACTTAGAATTGCTCTTCAGGGCTTCAAATTAGCCTAAATCTAAGTGCTGACTGAGATTCTCCCCTCTGGGACCCTGACAAGTCTTGGCACATACTCAACTACTGGGAGCTATTAAAAATGCAAAAATAGAATCCCTCTACAAAACAAGCTTATGTAGAACAAAATATCAAGCTGCCTTTCTCAGCTGAAATTTTTCAAAGCATATTATGTAGTGAAACCTGAAATAAAGACATATAAGGCTCCACTTGAGTTTTTAAATGAAAGAGAATAAAAACGAAATGCAGTATTAGGAGTTCATTTGAAAGGTCAGTGAGCTCTGATTTCTTTACAGATTCAGTGCTACTTTGTCATTGTCTATAATTGCAAGCTAATAGCATAACATATGCCTGAGGCCTGTGATCCTTGGGTACCACTCGGTCTTAAATTAGAGGGATTCAGAGATGTTCACTCTGCAGAAACTGCTGGCAGACAGAAAAGGAATTAATGAAACTCTTTGGAAATACTTCTCAAGAATTGTGAAAATATTTTTTTTTCTTTTAGTTAGGTGCATAATTCACTTAACCAGAGTTGATTTCTCAACCATACCATAGCTTTGGAATTTCCCAGGCGACTCAGTGGTAAAGAATCCACCTGCCAATGAAGGAGATACAGGAGATGTGGGTTTGCTCCCTAGGTGGAGAAGATCCTTTGGGGTAGGAAATGGCAACCCTCTCCTGTATTCTTGCCTGGAAAATTCCATGGACAGTAGAGCCTGGCAGGCTACAGTCCATGGGGTCGCAAAGAGTCGATCTCAACTGAAGAGACCCAGCACATATGCATGCACCTTAACTGTTTATATTTGAACTGTTACATATGTAACTAAACCTATTTTATCTTGGAAATAAAATTAATATATATTATATGTCACAGTAATTTGTACAAAATTCAAAGGATGTTTCTATTATTTTGCCTGTGGCATAATTTGCATTTCTAGTAAACTGAGATAGAAGAGGTATACCAAATACTTCATCATTTCTGTTTAAGTAAAACATAAGGACAAAGGATTAAAATGTGTTTTTAATGCAGCACTGATCCATCCAGATCTGTATTTTGGCTTATGTAGTCAGAATGCTGAAGAGTTAGAGAGTAATAATGAAGTAATTAATGACAACTCTTTACATATGTATATGTGTGTATGAATGTATTAATGAACTTATCTGTGGTCTTTCAAGAGTTATCAAGCTAATACTATGGTTGATTTACAAGTCTCTTCTTGATTAAATCCCAGCTAAACTTTTCCAATGGCTTATTAATAGAGTATATAAAATATAGTGATGATAGTGCAACATGTAGTTAGCTGAGAATAATCATTGTCAGGTTAATAAGAGGGAAAGTCATTGGAAAGCCAGAGAGCTAAGTTTGCTCTGATGATTTTCTCTGATGCTTTGGGAAATAGAAACAGAATTTTTACTGATATACGCATGTGTCACAGGGTGCCTTTCAGCACTCCCGGGAAGTAAACCCACCAATTCTTAGGCTTGATGGCAGGTGTTCAGGGAGATGAGTGATGTATTGTAAGTGAAATATACCAAGAGAAGTGGGATGCTTTCTTGAAGCATACAAATATAAATAGGGCAGTTTACATTGGTGCTGTAGGAAAATACCTAGATTAGAAGTGATCTGTGGTTATCTTGCGAATTTCAGTCAATAAGAGTGTTTGTTCTGTTATGCTTAAGAGAAGCAGTGGCTAGAAGAATTTTCTTTCATCTTGTGGTCCACCAAGGTGAGAGTACCCCAGAAGTTCTCAGTTTTGGCACTATTGCCATTTTGAGTCAGATCTCTCTTTGCTGCAGGGGCTGTCTTCTGAAATATAGGGTGGGGGCAGCATCCTGCCCTCCAGCCACCATATAAGATGATATCAGCCTCTCACACACTCATTGTGAGAACCAAGACACGTCTCCATACATTGCTTAATGTCCCCTGGGGAAAGGGTAAAAACTACCTTGCATTAAGAACCACCCAGTTACGTAATTACCAAACTCAAGAGAATTTTCAGGGATGCAGCCTTCTTGGTCTGCAATCACTTCTCATGGAGTGAACATAATCTGTGAGTTTAAAAAAAATATGTTGACACAAAGATCAACTAATTCTTTTGAAGTACTTAGGAACACTTTTTGGTTGTAAACTCAGCACGAGAGGTTTATCTTGTCCATTTTCAATCATTAGAAGCAAAACAGAACATCTGACATTACACCATTATGTAGCATCAGAGATTAGTGAGATTATATCCTTGTTAAGAAAATAAATAAGATGGTATTTATTGAGCATATATATCAAGATCTTAGGGAATTTTGTTAGAATAGGATAAATATTTTTTATTAGAATAAAAAATGAATGTAATTGCTAAGATACCTAAGTCTTGCTTAATGCTATCAAAATTGGAGCAAATATTAGTAGGTCAGACAAGAATCTATTTTATAAAGACTTTTTATTCTTTTATAGAGAATCTATTTTTAAAGAAGAGAATTCAGACACTGCAACAATGCTCCATTCCTCCCTGTGTCTACTTAGGCCCCAATTTTGTAAGGATATAAGCAGCTTGATTATAGAATCTTATTTACCCTTGTCTTCTTCATCTTAAAATACCTAGCATTTTGCCTGGCTCAAAATATGTTGTTATTAAATGTTTTGAATTAATGAATTATGATACTAAATCTTTTAATTTATTTCAAATTAGTTTCCTCCTAATTAGTCCCATGGTTTTAGTTAAGCTTGCAACTATATCTTGCTTGCAATGATTTTTCTGCTTCCAATTTCACTCTCCACCATCCTTCAAAGAGTTGTTTTTTTTTTTTCCACTCATTTTGGATTATGTAATTTTCTTGATTTAAACTCACTATTGACTTCCTGTCACCAAAGAAAAGCCTAAGACCTTTGGTAATAAGCATTTTAAAATTTTAATCTAGCCCCTTCCTATTATTGCTACCTCATCTTCTGATACTTACTCATATGCTCAGATATCCCAGCCATTCTGTCTTCATGGCAATTCTTGGAAGGATTCAGGCTTTCCTGCATCTCTGAGACTACACTCATGCTATTCCCTCAGTATGGATTATCCTTTGCCTCTTGCCTGACTTGACCTAGTTCTAAAATATATGCCTAACCACTTGATTCTTAGGCAAAAACCCATCTTCTCTGCTTGGAACATCCTACCTAAGCCAAATCTTTCTTCCATCTTTCACTGCACTTTGTTTTAATACAGCAGCCCTCTCCCACTCCTTCTCTATGGATTTGCTTTCTGTGGTTCCAGTTACCTGTGGTCAGCAGGTCCAAAAATATTACATGAAAAAATTCCAGAAATAAATAACTTAATAATTTTTAATTGCTAGAGACCACATTAATTAACTTTTATACTACATATTAATATAATCGTTCCATTTTATTATTGGTTATTGCTGCTAATCTCTTATGTGCCTCATTTATAAATTAAACTTTATCACAAGCATGAATGTATAGGATAAAAACATAGCATAGCATATATAGGGTATAGTACTATCCTTGCTTTCAGACATCCACTGGAAGACTTGGAGCATATCCCACATCAATAAGAGAAACTACTGTATTGACCACCTTTATAGAACTCTCTCTCTCTGCAGTCCTCCTGAAAATTCATTATGACCTGCACTATGACATTTATTAGGTTCTATTATAACTATCCATGAGTTCGGTCTTCTTGGAGTTTTCTCTTTCTTTGTATTTTCCTTGGATAGTATGCAGGTGGTGAGGAAGTATATTTTTATTGCCTCCCTCAGGGGACCTTCTGCGGCAGTTTCTCATTCCTATACCTCTCTGAAACTAGCAACCAATAGAAGCTTTAACGTTACAGATGTTATAATAGTCCCTTAACTTCTCTCATTTCCCAGCCTGCCTTGAGTCCTATCTGGTTTCCCCAGACCCATGGACCAGACTCTGGAAAACAGAAGCTGAATGGTAAACTCAGAATGTCTGTGTTCCCAGTTGTGTCCAACTCTTTGTGACCTGCCTGCCAGGCTCCTCTGTCCATGGAATTTTCCAGGCAAGACTATTTGAGTGGGCGACCATTTGCTACTCCAGAGGATCTTCCAACCTAGGGATCAAACCCACGTCTCCTGTGACTCCTGCCTTGGAAGACAGATTCTTTACTGCTTGAGCCGTCTGAAACCACACAATATTCAATTCTGGGTCTATCTTTTACTCATTATGTGATATTGAACACATAATCATCTGTAGAGTATGAATAATGGGTTAATTTCACAAGATTGTTGTGAAGATGAAATAACTAAGACATGTAAATCACATAATTAGTTCTTCACAGATAGAACCTGGGACATATTGAGTGGACTATCATTATTTGCTCTTCTTTTATATAAAGATGTAACTTCAGAGCCAGCCAGTTCAGAAAGGTTAAGAGTTTAGAGAGTACAATTTAGCAAAGAGAATAGCACGATGATTTCCAAAGACTCAGAGCTGAGCTATTTGAGTTCAAACAGCCCTTTGACCTTGGATGAGTGACTTCATCTCTCTTTGCCTCAGTTTCTTGATGTACTAAATGGAGATTATCATTCCTACTTCATTGGGTTTCTGTAACGATTAAATGAGTTAATTCATGTAAAGTACTTAGTTTTTGTAATAAGTTAGCTAATTTAGTATTTGTATTAAATTAAGACATTTTGACAGATGTATCTGTTTAGAGATTTGTCTCATGTGAACAAGCCCCTCCACTCAAAATTCTCTTTTTCTTCCTACTGTACCCTTATTCACTCTCTTTGGTATACCCATTCATTTGAAATTTCCTCTAATTCTTTATAGTGTCTAGAAAGTTTGAGTAGTACTTCACATATCAGCCAGATTAGTTCCATAGGTGAATGGCTTTCCTTCCATGAGCAACAGTGATTTGGTTCCTCCAACCCCAGTTTAATTTCTCTACCAGAGCTGGTGTTGTCATAGGGTCACCAAAAAGAAAGCAACTCTTGAAAATTTTAACTTGACATTTTCCCCGAGTCAACCCATTCAACTATATCATATATGAAAGAAAGAATACTTTTCCTATTAACTTCATTCTTGTCAGACCTTTCTGAAATACCATGTATCTCTACCAACATCCTTTCGTTGTGTCTAAACCCATGTCACTTTTTCCTGTTTAACCTAAGACCCAGGTTATTGAAAAATAAAGAACTTACTAATTATGAAAACTTTCTTTCTTTCAAGAGGAATAGAGCCAGTAAACAGTAAATAAGTTTGTGTCTGGAATCTTCCTCAGAAAGTGATGGTGAAGGAGTTGGCCGATTCATTTTACCAACATCTGTTTACATGCTTGTGAGAAAAGAGGAACAGATTTAAAAAAGAAGAATGACTGGTAAAGAGAAAATAGATTTCCAACTTAAATTTAAAGTTACCATTTTAAAGTATACAGAGACACAAATTTTAAATTCACTATTTATAAAATTAAGCATGATATGTATTTTTCTCACTTCCCTATGGAGTTTTCAAATTAATTAAAAGTTGAATACAAATTGATTATTTTTAACTAAGGATTAACCTGAGAGCTTGTTTTGTGTATCTCATACAATATCTCTGATAAATGCTGCATCCTTTATATAAAAGCAAATTTCAATAACTGTATTTTCAAATTTAATATAACTAATCTTATCAAGATAAATTATTCTCCTAAAAGTACCTCTTCCAATAAAATGATTTGAAAGTGGAAATTTATTATCCAGTTTGAAAGTGATAACATCATAAAATTGGCAGTTATATCATTATATACCAATTGATTACTTAAGTACATAAATGCATAATTCATGCATTGTGGCTCACTGATTAAAGGAATAAGTGACCAGACAGATAATACTAAGACAGATTTCAAATATTGGCCAGAATGTTTCGATCATGCTAATTCACTTCAGGCAGTACAGACCAAATTACTTTTATTTGATTTACCTTCACCCACCTTCTCATGCTGAGGGCATGGTCATGTGCTCAGATGCTAATTATAACCACACCTTGTGAGCAGTAATGTTTTCATAAATATATTACAAAAGACCAAGACACTTAGAGAGCTTTTCATATTTCCATGGTGATATACACAAACAAACAAACAAAAATATGTTCCCCTGAAAGTGTGATTCGTACAGTACGGATGGCGTCTCTGGTGCTATTTCCAAAAGTTTGCTTAACAGCATTCATTGTGGGTTCATGCGGGTGACACAGAAATGCCCAAATAAATTGGCATGAATTCAGTAGAGAACCGAAACTATTGAGAACTTGCCCTCCCTATTTTATTGTCAGGATAAAAATCCTACACTGATTGATGCTCTTCCAATAAATATTTTAGACCTTTTTATGAATAATTAGTGCAGATGCGATCCCCGCTTAATGTCAGGAAGTGAAGTGAAGGAAAAATGAAATGGATTTTAAGTTCAGCGTCTTTCCTTACTGCGTTGTTCCAATCCTCCTCTATTATACACACAATAGATTATCTACCCTCTGTGCATACTATATTTTGCTCAGCCCTTAATATTCCGAAGCGGGACTGAAGCAGTCGTTATCTGTGGCGGTTCCTGGGTGATTTTCAAGCCCAGAACTACCCACCCAAGTGGCAGCGACACCGGCTTTCACGGAAGCCTTATTACTCTTAAAAGAGCAATTTGGTTGGTCGCACGGTTATTAGGATCACACAGCAGCCTGAAAGCTGTCAGTACAACTGCTTCTCATCTTTTTTACACAATCCTGACATCTTCTCTCTTTTCTGCTGGACACAGACATCACTGTTTTTATCATTTTCAATCAGGCTCACTCAGAACGCTGAGGAATATATTCCCAGGGAAAGCAAAGTGGAGATCAGAAATTATTTTCTAGCTCCTGGGGCAGCAGCCGTGAGTGCTGACTGCGGGCTGAACGAGCCGGATCGTGAGAAATGTAGCTTTGGCTCAGGGCTACATCAGGGAGCTGCTACTTCAGCTGTTGGAAAGATGGCAAAACAACACCTACCTCGGGTTTTTCAATGATTAATGCGATTTTTAATAACCGGGAGGGAAGAGGATGTGAGAAATTTTGTGACATTAACTTGTGGAAATGTTATCATCCGAGAAAGTGGGGAAGATTACTCGGCTTGAACTTCTCTTCATTTTGATGCTCTTTTTCTCTGGATCCACCCTGAGCAAACTGACTCGGACCCCCTGGAAAGGAAAGCCTTGGAAAGGGGGTAAGTGATGAAAGTTTGGTGTTAAAGATCTAAATGGAGTTAGCCAGGCTAGTCAATGGGAACTTGAGGAGAGCTAAAGGTACAGGAACTGTTTCTGTTTGGAATCAGATTTTTATTTCCGGAAAGAGGATGTGTTTTATAGGTGGCTAGGAAGAAGAGTTTCTCTTTTTCTTTTTTTCCTCTGTTATTTTTATAAATATGTTTTGTGCAATTTCTGGTTTTGTGGGCTTGCAAAGCATAACGGAGATCATTTCCAGCAGGAAAGATATAGAGCCAAATGCATGTGCAAGGCTCTATGTGTTATCCTTAGGAAGCTGCAATATATTAGAAAAGAAATAGGTTCTGTGTTAAATCTCTGAATTGTTAGCAGATTTTGTGAGATGATCCGAGGGATGTTATAAAATACATTGCCACCAGCACTAATTTTCTGGCTGACTCCATCAGTGTTGATGTATTAATAAAGATAAATTGCATTAACTTTATTGAAAAAAATCAGCTATATGAGAACAAGCCTTTCAATACTTTGGAGTGTTGTAATCCATTTTCTTCTGCTGTTGAAAAATCATTATGAGAGGAGAGAGCATTTTTGAGACTTTGGACCTGCTTCCCCACCCCCCGCCCCCCACAAAGTTCAATTGATTCTGCTTTACCTGAATACCATTTGTTTATACTAAGCACAGTGATCAGGGTACCTGTTCTGTGAATGCTCTAAGCCGAAATGATGCTGCAGAAATATCCCAGGAGAGATGTTCTGGCCAGTCTGTGAATGTTTTGGGGGGGGGGGGGCAAGGGGACAGAAATCATGATGAGAGTTAGCAAAGGATTTTGTTTGGAGGGAGTGTCCTTTTCAACTGATATTTTTATCTCAGTTCTAGAAAGGTTTTCTGAGTCTGCCACTTTTGCTTGGCTGTCAACACTCCAATGTGAGGTTAAAGAGAAGCATGAACATTAACAAGAAGTTTTAATAATTGATCACAGCATCTCAGCAGGATTTTCTAAATATACGAGCCCCTTCAGTTTGATCTTTCTGTTTCTTCTTTTGTTCCACTAAAAGTATTACAAATATTCTACCTACTGGACCTTTGAAGGAAAAGTTCCAAGGGGCACTTAGCTTCGATGGTTGGTGCAGCGGCAGCCCCAGGGAGAGGGAGCTGCAAGTTATCCTTTGGGCCTTGTAAATTATATCACCATATTACTATATGTCCTGATGTTATCAATGGATTTTTTTTGCTTGCAGACTGCAAGCTCTTATTTATGTTAGCCTGCATGGCAGCTTTTCTGGTAGCTTGGGATCTAGAGATGTATGGTGTTGTCAACCCTAGGTGATGTCAGGAGTGTTAACTTGTACTTCTTATATAAATTTTTCAAAGACAGTAGGCAGCTCTACTCTGTGAGATTTATTATTTATCATTTCCTATGATAAACTTCAGCAATAGACTTCAGAGACTTAGCTACCCAGTGAGAAAGTTAGACAGCTGCAAGATTTTGAAAAAATTAACTTAGTCACAAAGGTTTATTTCAAAGCGCAAGCTTTCCTAGGCATTTATACATTGCACACAGCTTTAAGGCACTAGATTTCATTTGTAAATCAGGTCTGAAATATTTCATCTAAGCATATGACTACTCTTTCTAATGTACTCTAGCTCAGCTAAAAATTTGTTAGCTCTGCTGTACAATGATGATATGACTCAGTCAAGTTCAGGAATACGCAATCTTAAAGAGTCTTGTATATTTTAGATCAGGCAAGTTATTGGATAACTTTAAACACGTCAACTGTTCTTTACTTTAAAATTACTTCCTTTTTCAGTGCCCTTTTTTGTCACTGTCTATGCATTGCATAAATATTTTCCACAGAGTCTGAGTTCCTATGAAGTAGCTTTACCTTGATATGCATATGTACATGTTGCAAATATTTATTTATTCATGAGCTTGGCTATTGATGGTTATGTGGCTTGTAAACTTCTGTTACTTTTCTTTTGGTATGTTATGCAACATTTTAAAACATATTTTTACAGTTTTTCAACATCATTTTCTTTTCCAGAAGTAGGAGCCTTTATTACTTTGTAAAATACCTAGCAGAAGCATGTGTATGAATTGGGTGAGGTGGAAAGGGAAAGTGAGGCTTCTTAAGTTAAACACTATGGCCAGAAGCAAAGAGGATCGAGGTTCAAAACAGAACATTTTTAAGAAGTTTACTTTACCTGTAAAATTTATATCATCACTGATTCAATCTTACCTGCTTTATAGAGTCTTTAAAATTGATATTCTTTTCCTAAAAATCCTGGGAAAAATAGCAAAACAACAGTTGTTGGTTTTTTTTTTTTTTTCACTCACATTGCCTATGTGCTTTTGTCTTAATCTGATTGAGCAGCTGTCAACCTCCATATGGCAACCTGCCCACACTGACAATTTCCATTTTTGTTGTATTAACAGGGGCCACCATTCTGAGAGAAGGGGTTAGGGGGGCAGGACTGGGAAAGAGCATCATAGATCAGTGAATAGCTAGCCTGGCCTGTGAGGAGTGAAACAGACAGCATGTGGCTTGGCAGCTCAAAACAGGTATCTGTAAGCTGACTTGTTAGAACAATTGGAAAAAAAAATGCAGATTATTGTTGGCTACCAAGGGATTTTTAAACTCATCAATGAACATGAATCTCAAATATAGGTTAGTAGGCCAGCACGTTTTCCCTCAGGTGCATGCTTTTCTATTTAATCACAATATATGAACTCCTCAAGGGAAAGTGGATGTCTCATCTGATTAGTTCATAGCATAGCATAAGTGATCATAAGTTTGCATTCATGATAAACTAACCAGAAATCCTAAATACACTGTTGGCATCACCCTCATTAGGGTTAAAGGACCTAATTATTCTGCATTCAATTACTTCCACTAGGAAGAAGGGCTAAAAGATGTAGACAGTTTCAGTCCAATGAACATAACTTTACAGTGAAGTTAACATTGCAGATGGTCAATATACATAACATAAAGGAGACTTTAAATTGTATCATTTTTTTAAAAAAATGCTTTTGGAAATTAGAATTTAAGCTAAATTTTTATTTCTATAATTTCTATCGAAGGTAAAAATGGGATGTAAATCTGTATAAATAGAAAGATAGACTTAAAAGTTGCAAACTGGGCGAAGCTCGCACAAAAAAGGAGAGTCTAAACAACCCCCCTGGGCAGCAGAAATACTGGCAAATCAGCACAGTCACGGATCAAGCTAAGGGACGGGGCCCACGCCCCCACTGTGCAAGGGGCGGGGCCTAGACCCCTCCCCCTATTGTGCTTAATTCCCACACTTTCACTTAACCTTGACTCCTTTGAATCTCCTGAAGGAGTCTGTTGAGTCCACTCAGGCATCTCAGTTATGCTATGAGTTAAACTATGGCGACAGAGCATGAAGTTATCACAACTTCAATTCAGAAGATTCTTTCACAGAACATTCATATTTCCATCCGTTTATAAATTACAGCAGCCGGTTGTCTGTGTCTATTTTTGCTGAGCAAAGAAAACCTCGCTGGTAGTTATCCCCACCCCTCTCTGTGAAGAGTTAGAATGTTTTATGAGCATCCTATGCCATTATGTTATTTTACTTCACATTGCATTGAAGCAGTGAAGAGGGTGCTAGTTTAGATTGTATGTACATTTTCGCACGGAACAGGATAATATATTGACTGTTATTTAGACTTAGATTTTTTGTTTTTTACCTTAAAACTTAAAATAATTTAACTATGTGCTGGTACCTGACACCTAAAAGCTTATTTTTATGATATTGTTTCTGAAGTTTTTCCTACTTATATGAGCTAGTAAAAAATTTACTTTGTTTTAGTAAGTACCTCACACAATCCAATGTTTTGCACTCCGTGTTATTGTGTAAGAAGTAGATTGTCATGAATAAAATTGAAGACTGATGATTTGTTCTTTCTGAATTACTAAAATAATTTAAGACTTCTTGGTTTGAAAAAATATAATTGGATAACTTTGCCTTTGATGTTTTTCCTGGAATGCCCCTTTACCTCTAGAGTAGCACCTGACCTCCAGCTCAAATACCCCTCAACCATATGCTGAAAGTAATATTTAATATTTTGAAAGTTAGGATATTTTATTTAGATTAGACATCTGTCAGGTTTTATGGGTATACATGTCTTATATGGGTATATATGTCTTATATGTTTGGCATTTCCCAGATTATTTGAAGAGAAATTTTGTCTTTAATTCATTTTTATTAACATGAAATCTTGCACTTAGTAGAGGCTCAATAAATATTATTTGATGCATGAACAAGGTATTTGAAAAATTAGACTGGGAATAAAATATTCAATGACATTTGGTGTTAATTATACTTCTTTTTTTAACTTTTAATTGGTGTTATATCTTACCTTTCTAATGTTGGGGATTCATTTTTGTCACTCTACATTTACTATATCATTTAAATTTCAGTTTTAGTTGTAGAAAAATGTGAATGTATTTATAGTATTTTAAAACTTGGAAAATTCTGGCAGACTCATGTAGGAAGTAGTGCAATAGGGAAAAAAGAAAGCAACGTTGTTGTTCTAAAGTAATTTATAATGTGAGATGGTGAATCTGGAAACTGAGCAGTATGAATATTCATGCAAAATGTAGAGTGTTCTTTGTACTGTGTATAATCACTACTTCTGTTTTTCATTTGTTTAAATTATTTAATCTCCATCTGTATGCAATAAATAGATTTAATACCTTATCTTCCCTACAACTAAAGAATAAATTCCAAAGCTAAGCCTGAAATGAGTGTTTTTTTTCTATAATTTCAAAAAGATATGAGTATTTTTTAGATACAGAACTCAAAGAGTATGCTTAACAACCATACTAAGATCTGTTGAAAAAGTTGCTCATGTTCTCTAGTGCTATTTGAAAAATAGCATTTGAGAAAATCAGCAAAATGTATGTGAGAGTTTGATAAGAAAAACTTAGTGCTTGAGCATAATAGACTTTTCTTGGTCTTAGAAATTATGACCTGAGTATAGCTTATCCATAGGCACATTGGTCTTTTATTCTAAGTCACTCTTTCACTTTTAACCTCAAAATTTTATTTTATCTATTTATTATTAATGTAACATTTATTGCCATGTGATTATGAAATTTCATGTAATATTTACTTAAAATGCATTCTGTATTGGATGATAAATTGGGGGCTGGGGAAACTGGAAAGAGTTTGATATGTTCTTTATGTTAGACAATAGCTAGAAAGAAGTTATTTACATTTAACTTGCAAATAGAAAAACACACTTTTACCAAAAATGGGGAAAACTACTGCCCAGGAGGTAGAGTGCTGATCCATTTTAAAGAATATAGTTTTGTGAGCTGAATGTCCTTTATAAAGTCAGAATATACCTGTAGAAGTGTAATCTGAAAATATTAATATATAGTTCACACCACCCCAATCCGATATGAGTGTAAATCTCTAAATGTGTATCTATTAGGTCCTACCTGTCTCCACTCCAGAGAGACAATTCATTAGCCAAATTCCACAAAGAAAATTTTGTTCAGGCACTTTAAAAAGGAAATAACTATTTCTGAAAGGCTTATTTAATTTTGAAAAGTGAGATATACATTGACAGTAATGAAATACCTTAGACATATTAGTGAAGGGGTTCATGAATCCATTTTAAGATGGTGTCAGTACTTCCATTATAAGCTACATTTTCAAAGGGTTTACAACTGAGCCATAAAATTTTTGCTTCAGGATGGATCATGGCTCACATTAGGCCTCCATCTGAGAGCAATTTTGTCTTCTTCGTTTTCAAATTCAAACCTTCAACCTTCAAAGTTATGTGAGTATTTTTTTTAAAAATGGAGAAAAGAAAGTGAAATAAAGTTATATCCACAGGCTTTGTTACTTGATAAAGAATTATAGTTTCAAAACAGAAATTCAGAAAGTGATGAGAGTTTACAAGAAGGCCTGTTTGCGTAAGTCATTTAAATATTATGTGTGTGTGTGTGTGTGTGTGTGTGTGTGTGTGTGTGTGTGTGCACGTGTCCACGCAAGAATAGTAGAGTAGCTTGCCATGTCCTACTCCAGGGGATCTTCCCAATCCAGAGATTGAACCCATGTCTCTTGTATCTCCTGCATTGGCCAGCAGATTCTTTACCATGGTACCACCTGGGAAGTCCCAATGAAAGGTTATGTGAATCAAATAGTTACCTTGATCATTTGAAACTGGGGAATCTTTTGTGTGTTAAAGATTTTTGTTTGGTTAAGAAACCAAGGTCATCTAAACAAAAGATATTATTTCTGAAAAGGAAAGAAAACAAGCAAATTACATCTAAAGGTCGTTACATTTTCAGAGACCAGAGCGCTCAGCAGGGCCTGTGCCTCTACTGGGTTTCCTGGTGGCTCAGTGGTAAAGAATCCAGCTGCCAAGCAGGAGATAGAGGTTCAGTCACTGGGTTGGGCAGATCCCTTGGAGGAAGAAATGGCAACCCACTCCAGTGTTCCTGATTGGAAAATCCCAGGGACAGAGGAACCTTGTGGGCTTGAGCCCATAGGGTGGCAGACACGTGGACACAGCTAAATGACTAAATGACAACAGCAACATGTTCTCGTCGAATATTGTCCTTTAGCCATTTAACCACATTAGTCCTTAGTGTTACCGTTGTCTGGGAGTAGAATTTAAGAAAAATATATGAAAGATCACAATTCTAGAGTTATAATGTAAAAGTCAAATCAAAGATCCAAAGTCCTGAACTAGTATCTTACAAAGAACAGACATTTTCACCACGTAAAAGGGATTGCTATAGTCATTCCACAGTGAGTTTTTGAAAGCTACTTATTAAATAGGCATGCAAAAATTGGTTTCTCCAAATCACTAAAAGATTAGACTTGGTGCTACTGAGGGGAAGGGGACTAGGGGGTAGCAAGGAGTAAAACTACAAATGTACAAATTATATTCTGAACTTATTTTCTTCTCGATATTATAGCAAAATCACATCAACATCATTGAGCTCAGCTCCAGCATTCAAACTGTTCTATAGATCACTCATTAACTTGTAGATGATTTATGCTATTTTTTTTATGTTCCTTTGCTCTGTCTTTTCTATTTGTTCCCCTTCTTTTTAAAATGAGAAAGCAACTGGCTGTCTCAAAGTATTTTTAGCTATTGAATAGCTGAAATGACTCACCTTAAAATATAAATTTCAAATCATCAACTTGGGAACTTTGATATGTAGAAAGGCATGATGAGATGGTGGCTTAGATGACAAAGAATCTACCTGCAATATGAGACCCAAGTTCACTTCCTTGGTCAGGAAGATCTCCTGGAGAAGGAACTGGCAACTGACTCCAGTATTCCTGCCTGGAGAATTCCATGGACAGAGTAGCCTGGTGGGCTACAACAATCCATGGGGTTGCAAAGAGTCACATATGACTGAGTGACATGGTCTTGGAAGCAGTCTATATTCTAGGGTTAGAAGGGGAAAAGAACTGGTCCTGAAAATAGGGGGAAAGTAGTTGTGAACAGATTACTTTTGAGGCAGGATGTGACTTATACTTAACAGATTCAGTTTGAAATCTAGTCCAATTTTTCTAAAAATCCCATACATCAAATGAAGCCTTGCATATATGCTTCAGACTCCATTATATAATGAAGTTTTGTGTTTTTATTTTTTGCAGAAATAGGTGGGATGTAATCCCATAGTGGGCAGACATACATGCCAGCAAAAACTGTATGGATTTATGAATAACATTTATTTGAATGACTACATCTTGAATTCTGTCTCTGTAAAAATGCCAAATGAATAAGCCTATATTCTCACATGAGAAAATTTTTGCCTGCTATTATTATTCAGGAAAATATAAAGATTTAATGAGTTAATTCAGTAATGCCAGTGTATAGCTCTTGACATGTTGCCAGGATGAATATAAAAATGCATTCCTTCTGTCAATTTATGAAGAGTTCACCACGTAGACTATTAGGATAGACCCTACATATGCTTGGTAGAATCCCTTTCAGATCAACGTCAAAAGCTCTGTCATCAAAGAAGTAGTTATCAAGCTGGGCAAAATCCAAGATTCTGTTATGGAGACAGGGGCACATCAGGCGTTCTCTAATGTAATAGTTGGCAGCTAATAAAGAATTTATTTTAGGGCAATCCAGACTGTAACTGAAGTGCCTTCTAGATTCCATAGGGGCCTGAGAATTGCCTCTGGCTACCCAGTACGAATTTTTATTTATCTAACAGAGTGTCCCACTCCTGTTTAGGGACTGCATGGACCAGTGGAGAGATACTTGCAGACATTTAGGGCTGAGGTTGTTGATGGCCAAGTATGATGAGTTAAATTTGATGCACTGTCAGATAAAGAGTTTTGCTAATTGTGCCTTTCCATGCAAGGTCCCCAAAGATGTTATGTACATTTAAGGTAGATCAACATGTACCATACTATTAGTAAAATGTTTTTATGTCCATATATATGCCTATAATGTGCTTATAAAGTATAGCTGGAAACCTAAAATATATGCATTCATTCATCAAACAAGTGTTTATTGAATGCTCTTGAGAGAAACATAATTTAAATGATCAGTGAAGATAGGCATATGGAAACAGTTGGAAAAACAACCAGCACAATAAATGAGCTGCAGATTATGTGTATGTAGCTTTTCAAGGCTTTGAATAAATAGATAAATAAAAGGGAAAGATTTCTCAGATGATAATAGCCAGAATAATGAGATCAGGGAAATACAGAGCTATAGCTGAGCAGGTTTTTTTAAATTTTATTTTCCTTTCTAAAAGCACATTCTCTATTTCTATAACATAATACTAGCATCAATTCTATTCAAAAGATATTGTTATCCATATTTGTCACTGTTGTTATTCAGTCTCTAAGTCATGTCTGACTGTTCATGATCCCATGGACTATAGAACGCCAGGCTTCCCTGTCTTTCATGGTAGTGAAGACAGAGTTTGCACAGACTCTTGTCCACTGAGTCAATGCTGCCATCGAACCATCTCATCCTCTATCACTCCCTTCTCCTCCTGCTCTCAATCTTTCCCAGGGTCTTTTCCAATGGGTCATCTCTTCTCACCATGTGGCCAAAATATTTAAGCTTCAGGTTCAGTCCTTCCAAGGAATATTCAGGCTTGATTTCCTTTACCCTTGACCGGTTTGATCCCCTCGTTGTCCAATGGACTCTCAAGAGTCTTCTCCAGCCACCATAATTCAAAAGCATCAATTCTTCAGTGGCCAGCCTTCTTTATGGTCCAATTCTCATATCTGTACATAACTACTTGGAAAAACCATAGTTTTGACTCTACATTTGACAGTAACAATTTGCCTAAGGTTATCGAATAGTATATTTTGGAGCCAGAAGGATGACCCAGGCCAACAGTATGCTACATTTGGGGAATATCAAGTAACCAATCTGATTCCAATGGGCAGCATATTGAGAATTAATGGAAATAACAACATAATCAGTTAAGTATAGCTTTGAGAGTTGGGCAGAGAATGAACTAGAATTTATAGAGTTGGAAACAAGTGGCTGTACCAGTTCTTGGTAAGATATGTCATATGATGACTGCTGTATTTAGGGACCAAAACATGGTGCAATTACCTGAGTAATTCTGCAGATACCCATTAGATTGTAGACCGCTAGAATTCCTGCGTCATTACATTGGCAACATTTATTTTTTCATGGCTTAAAAACAAAAGCAGTGACACAAAATTGTGTGCTACAATTAAAGTTTGAGTTGTGATTTGATTTCTTATTGTGAAGGGTTTAATAACGTATAATGTCACTATTACTTAAAACTATTTATTTGCCTTATATAATGTGTAGTGTGCAAAACATTTTCCTGAGTGGTTTATTTGGCAATGAAAAATACTTTGCAACAAAGCTATTAAACGATTTTTATTACTGCAATAATAAATTAGTTTGTGTGTATAAAATTAGTATATAAATGTACATATGATTATAATTTGTATGAAAGTGAAAAGGTTAGTTGTTCATTCATGTCCAACTCTCTACTATTCCAAGGACTGTAGCTCACCAGGCTCCTATGTCCATCAAATTCTCCAGAGAAGAATACAAGAGTAGTTGCCATTTCCTTCTCCAGGGGACCTTCCTGACCCAGGGATCAAATCCAGGTCTTCTGCATTGCAGGCAGATTCTTTACTATCTGAGCCACAAGGGTTCCATACTCTGTATAGACAGTCCATATTGTATAAGAGCTGGATTTAACTCTGTGAGTGTAAATTCAGTTCAGTTCAGTCGTTCAGTCATGTCCGACTCTTTGTGACCCCATGAATCACAGCACGCCAGGCCTCCCTGTCCATCACCAACTCTTAGAGTTTACCCAAATTCATGTCCATCAAGTCAGTGATGCCATCCAACCATCTCATCCTCTGTCGTCCCCTTCTCCTCCTGCCCAGCATCAGAGTCTTTTCCAATGAGTCAGCCCTTCGCATGAGGTGGCCAAATTATTGGAGTTTCAGCTTCAACATCAGTCCTTCCAATGAACACCCAGGACTGATTTCCTTTAGGATGGACTGGTTGTATCTCTTTGCAGGCCAAGGGACTCTCAAGAGTCTTCTCTAACACCACAGTTCAAAAGCATCAATTCTTTGGTGCTTAGCTTTCTTCACAGTCCAACTCTCATATCCATACATGACTACTGTAAACACCATAGCTTTGACTAGATGGACCTTTGTTGGCAAAGTAATGTCTCTGCTTTTTAACATGCAATTTAGGTTGGTCATAACTTTTCTTCCAAGGAGTAAGCGTCTTTTAATTTCATGACTGCAATCACTATCTGCAGTGATTTTGGAGCCCCTCAAAACAGTCTGACACTGTTTCCACTGTTTCCCCATCTATTTGCCATGAAGTGATGGGACCAGATGCCATGATCTTAGTTTTCTGAATGTTGAGCTTTAAGCCAACTTTTTCACTCTCTTCTTTCACTTTCATAAGAGGCTTTTTAGTCCCTCTTCACTTGTAAGTTATGTGATTATAATATTTCTCAGTTATTTATCAGTTGTCATACATTTTAAAAGAAGTTTAATAGAGACATAAACATGTCATTTGAAGCCTCAATATATGTTCTAAAGAGTTCTTTGTATCATTATTAAATTATTGGATGATCTTTAAAATTTAAGGGAGTGATGATAGACAGGGAAGCCTGGCATGCTGTGGTTTATGAGGTCACAGAGTTGGACATTACTGAGCAACTGAACTGAACTGTTGTAATTTTAAATGCTTTATGTATATATAAAAGTGAGTTTTTATTCATCTATTTGAAGAATCTAGGCAGGTGGCTGGGTATATAAGTTAAGCTATTTGGAAGTGGTAGCCTATTTTTCTGAAGCAAAAATTTAACTTTTAATAATTAGGTTTAAAAACGTGATGAAATCACTGGAAGACAGTTTTACTTGTAACTGCCATTCACTTTCAACTAGATTTGACTGGATTATTAAGAACTAAATCATCAATAGATGTACTATTAGAGAAGCACTAGTATAGAAGATGTATTTCTCTACATCTTATTGTAGCTTAAATCCTTACAGTTTTGATTACAATCATTTGGCTTCAATATCTTACAGATGCCTTTAAAGCTAATTAAAATAGTGTTGTGGTGTGGTAGCTCACACTTGCCAAATTTATTTGAGAGTGTCATCAAGGAATAACAAAGACATCAAATTTCTGTTTACATCTCCACCATTTATTAACTGTATACTCAAAGGGCAGTTATTGAATCCTGTAATCCTCAGTATTCTTGTCCACAGTCATACCCCCATGAATGTGCCTGAGCTCATCTGTAATGCTCAGCATATTCACAGAGTTATTTTGTGTGAAACAAGTAAGATAGTGTATGTTAAGTAGCTAACAAACAGTGGCTTTTCAGTAAATATTTTCTTCAAAAAAAAATTCCTTGAAGAAATTACCAGCTGAGCCATATGGGAAACCCAAGAATACTGGAGTGGGTAGCCTATCCCTTCTCCAGGGGATCTTCCTGACCCAGGAATTGAACCGGGGTGTCCTTCATTGCAGGCAGATTCTTTACCAACTGAGCTATTAGGGAAGCCCTCAAAAAAAATTAAATACACTCAAACCTTTTACATATTATTATTAGTGCGTGCGTGCACATGCATGCACATGCACACACACACACACACACACATACACACACACACACACACACACACACGGCTAATTGCTAACACTTCCTGAGTACTTCTTGTATTCCAGCATTGTGTCAATGCTTGCCTCGCATAATCTTATTTAAACCAATGTCTATATATTGGGCCTTATTTTTTCTCTTACTTTACAACTCAAATAGCCAAATCTTTCCCCCCCGCCCTTTATTTGAATTCATCGATCTGTATTTTAGGCTCATTAAAGATGTACATTTTAAAAATTTTACCAAATAAAATTCAATCACTATTCAATAAGCTAATACATCAAATACTAATGTCACATCTGATTTAAACTAAAGTGTGTCCATGATTAAGAGGGCACTTAGGACATATTGGTAGTATATAAAAAGAACAAAAACAATTACATTTTTTAGGAAACACAACAAGATGTGCTTAGGTGGCAAGAAGATTATCGTTCCCATGTAGTATATATAAAATTGGAGTATTCACCAGGGCAAAATTGGAACTGAATGAGCCAGGTCCAAAACCAGATGGCAAGAGAAAGTTTCAAGCTGTTCCATTTGGAAATTGATTTTTAGATTTCCACGTGGCACATTACAAGTTCAAATTAATTTTAAACTTTTAATTTTTCATATATATCTTCCTGACTCCTAGCACACACTTTTTTTGTCTGTCTTGTTGCCAGTGAATCTAAGATGAATACCAAACAGCTTTTCACTCTATATTAAATGCACACAGAAGAGCACTTAACTGTATGTGTTTTGAACTCCTCTCAATAAAAGTTTTAAGAGACAAGAAGCTTTTTCTACTTCAGGGTCACTATTAGTCTAAATAATACATAAACATGGAGAAACAGGGGAAGTTCTACTGAGGATTACAGTGTAGTTTGAATCAAACTACCTGTCATTATCACAGTTGATAAGTTTGGCACACGAGTGAACCTCATATCATACTAGTCAGTGTCAATATCATACGTTTCCCCACCCATCAGAACCCAATTTAAAGGAAGAAATGGAAAGAGAACACATGGGTGCTTTTGGAAGTACTTTGAGGTGTCAAGCGTAAAACACTAAGAAAAGGAACAAGTTAAGTTCTCTAGCCTCAAAAACCACAAATGATAAATAAATGCTACTGACACATGGGGCATAATGCTCTTCTTGAACTGAAATTGTGTGTTCTTTCCCAGTCAGGGCTTAGGTAATGGGGTCATTTATATGTACCTTAGATAATAAAATTTATTATTAAAAAAAATGTAAAACTACTAAGGAGGTTTTCTAAATGTCTCTGTAAATGGATATTTAGAAAGTTCACAGGGCAGAAGTCCATATCTTTTAACCAGTTAACAATTCCTTTAATGTTTTGAGTTGCCTGATATCATGTTTGTTATGTGATAATTAGTTGAAGGCATGTAAAATGTTGGCTCAGTATACAGAATCTTCCTGCAATGCAAGAGACATAGGTTCGACCCCTGGGTCAGAAGATCTTTGAAGAAGAAAATGGCAGCTCACTCCAGTATTCCTGCCTTTAGAATCCCAGGGACAGAAGAGCCTGGCAAGGGCATAGTCCATGGGGTCACAAGAGTCCAACCTGACTTAGCGACTGAAAACAACAACCAAAGTAATTTACTTAGATTTTTTCAATTTAAAATTATACCTAAATATCCTAAAAATATCTCTTGAAACTAGATATTTTTTAAAAGTACATGAAAACAGGAGTTTTTCTTGATGGATAAAATAAAATTTGATTTCAAGTGGGACTTTTTTATCCCCAAATGCCTTTTTTTCCCCCATGTACTTGAGGAGGAAAAAAATAAAACCTCACAAATGCAAATTTCCTGTTATCTGCTATGATCAAAGAATATGGTTTTCTGATAAATGAAGCTTTCATGTTAATAGAAATACTACAAACAGATCAGTCTTAGTAGAAACGCCTATGAAACAACCTCAAGTACTCTTATATGCAGCACTGTATTTAATATTATACTGCAAACTCATATATTCTCATATTTCAAGGTAATACAGAGTGCCAAGGTCTTCATTATATGTGTCAACTATTATGATACTAAAGCAAAAAGAAGAAAATAAAGAGCTAGTTTAAAGTTTACAGTTAGCATATTATAGATTATAAAGAGTTTATTGTTTTCTAGATATAAAAATAACTAAGTTAATAAAATCATAAATATGTTGAGAAGAAATTCTGATTATTCCATTCTTACCGAACATGTCCCATTGTTTAAGTTAAAAAGTAATTTAAAATCTACCTTCTAAATGTTAGGGAGTGTTGAGTATCAGGTTATAATCATAAGTGGAGGTTAGCTATAGTTTGAATTATATACCTGTACAGGCCTTTTAGACAGTCTGTAGGTCAGAGTAGGTAATGTTGAATACGTTTGTTGTCTTCTTATCCAAGAATACCACTTTAGGTATAAAGATATTATTAATCAAGCTTTCCTATGAGTGAATATTACAACATTTGGAAAGGAATTGGGAAGGAAGCATAATTATTCCTTGACCAAAAAGGAATAGCGTTAGCTTGAATAACTATAGTGACAAAAGCTGTGTGGATTTAAGTGAGAGTGAACAGAGTTATTATTCAAGATACAATTATTCCGAGTCTGAGGGAACTGTAGAAAATATGTCTAACTAGTTGAAAAATGAACCTAGTGTCTTTAAAGATAATTGCAAGAATATTAGGTAACAAGAACAAAGCATGTTGGAAAACATGAACAAATATTTCAGTACTGAATTTTTGCTGACGCTGAATGTTTTATTCTGCATGTTCTGGAGAACCCTAATCTGGCAAATAGGAGTTGTTTGGTGGTGGTGGCTTAGTCACTAAGTTGTGCCAACTCTGCGAGCCCATGGACTGTAGCCCACCAGGCTCCTCTGTCCATGGGATTCTCTGGGCAAGGATACTGGAGTGCGTTGCGATACCTTCCTCCAGAGGATCTTCCTGACCCAGGGATCAAATCCCTGTCTCATGTTTCCTGCATTGGCAGGTGGAGGCTTTACCACTAGCACCAGCTGGGAAGCCCACATAATACATATAGAGTTTAGAATATATGTATACAGAATTACTGTTTTCTTACATGTGTAACTTTTTATCTAATTATTTTTAATTTATTTATATCCAACTTATACTATTATTTTGCTATAAATATCTTTGAGCATAAATCTAATCATTCCCTTGGCAGAGTTTCTAGAATTAGGACAATTATCTCAAAAGTCATGATCATCTGAAGACTCTTGATTCATTATGCCAGTAAGCATTTCATAAAGGAGCATAAATTTACATGTTGACCCAAACTGAATTTGAATAGCTAATGGAATGCACTTTTAAAAGTATAAAATTATCATTTATTTTTAAAATTTGATATACAAACCTGGTATTCTCTTATTTTAATTTAAATTTATTTATTAGTAGAGCTTCTCTTGTGGTTCAGCTGGTGAAGAATCTGCCTGCAATGCAGGAGACCTGGATTCAATCCCTGGGTTGGGAAGGTCTCTGGAGAAGGGAAATGCTACCCACTCCAGTATTCTGGCCTGGAGAATTCCATGGACTGTATAGGGGTTGCAATATACTTGAATTCGATACATATACACATATATTTATTAGTTATGCATAGCTTACATTTTATTAATTTCTTTTCAATTTAATATTTGAAGCATATATTTTAATCAATTTTCTTTTTAGTTACATGAAAAAACATGTTTTCAAATTTAATACTGATGATCAGCAATGTCACAGTTCAAATACCACAAGAAACAAAATTTCATCATTGAAAAATGATTCTTTGATTCTACATACAGTTATTAAATAACTCAACCACTGATGATTAGAGTTCAACATGGTAATAACTAATATCAAGGTAATATTTTGAATGACTTAAGCCACTCATGTTTTTAATGACTTAAAATAATTTCATGTAAAAAATATTGTAATTTAAGCAGGCAATGTGATGTGAATGTTAAGAAAATGTATGTAAATCCATGCTTAGGTTATAGTTATATAATATGAAGATTTTAAGGAAGAAATAGTCTGGATATTATGCTTTTTGAAACAGTGGCATAAAGAAAACATAGACAACAGTGAGGGGCTTCCCAGGTGACACTAGTGATAAAGAACCTGCCTGCCAATGCAGGAGACATAAGAGACCCTGGTTATATCCCTGGGTCGGGAACATACCCTGGAGGAGGGTTCCTGGAGGAGCCTGGCAGGCTATATACCATAGGGTTGCAAAGAGTCTGAAGCAACTTAGCATGCTTGCACACAGACAATGGTGAATTGGGTGTTAAGAAGTTAAGAACACTTTTCTTATAACGAATGCTAAATAAATAAGTAAATAAATAAATGAACCCAACAGAGGCAGATTAGCCTGGAAAATAGAGAATCGTATAACTTTCTGCAGATTCATGTGGAAAGATGGAAAAAGATAGCCTGATATTTCAAAGATAAAGGGAAGAGTTGTCCTAGATGCTTTTTTCCTTCCCATCAAAAGAAAAAAAAAAGAATAAAGAAAGGAAAATAAAGCTTAGCTAAATTAATTGATGACCTAGGAAAACTCTGATTTCAGATTGTTCAGATATCAATATGATGCCCTAATGACTATAGCTAACAGTCTGAAAATCACATGTATATCTTTTGAACATTGATATGTATGTTGTAGATGTCTGAGGCAATCATTCATGGCTCCCTGCTAAGAAAGATGACTTCTATGTTCCCATTCACCAGTCAGACTGTGTGGTTATATAAAATGAAAACAGAATCTTGTTGACTATGCTGTTAAATCATTTCCAGAAGTATTCATTGTAGTGATCAGAAAATTGTTAGCAATTGAGCGTTATATATTTTTAAAAATTCTCTTTTGAAGAATCTTCTCTAAATTAACATGTTAGTTTCCTAATATAAACTATTAATAAAGCATTTTGTTTTTATCAGTTATGCCATTAATTGTCATGGGAGATCCCCAAACTCCTAAAGGAAGGTGACAATTAACAAGAGTCTCAAATGTCTTTGCTGCCAGAAGACTGATTTGTCAGAATTCAAGAGTCCCCAAGAATAGACAAGAACATTCAGTGAGTCAGAGCAACCCAGTTAACAAATGGTACGCTCGCAGCGAAGCATCATGGGTGTGATAGCTACCTTTCTCTTGCCCTCAAGGCCCACAGGGTGACACGACAGGGCCAGATGGGGCTATAGCAAAGGAACCCAGGGCTAGAGCCTCAGCATCTAAAAGAAAACAGAAAACATGCGATTTTCCTAGCCAGGGGAATCAGCAGTGGAAAAGCGTTCTTCTTGGTCTTAGTTGCCTGTATGACTTGCTGGAGGAACAGCTAGAGTTAGTGGGGCAGCCCTTCTTTGTGGTTTGGCACACTTAGCAGGAACTTGCAAGAAGTGGGCTTCATGGTAAATTTTTGTGTAAAAATTAATAGAAGTTTTGAAAGTGATTTTCCTTAGGTTAAACACTTACTTCTAATTGGAGAGAGAGAAAAAAAAAAAAGAATTGACTCTAGAGCCGTCTTTTCTGAATCCTCTGCAAAGTCCTTTCGATTTACTTTCTCAGGAGGAGCAGTACACTTCCTTAAGACGTGTTTGTAACTCAGTGTCCCTGTGACTACACTGGGATATTTTCAAAAGCCTAACTAGCAAGAGAATCTAGCTTTCAGGCATCCAGTTTATCATGCAAAATACACAGTAAGCCTCCAAGACATTTTTTGAATGCTAGAATGTGAAAATCCAAATCTTTCAAATAAATACTAGTATCAGTTTCTTATATCTTTGTAGATTTTTTAAAACCCATATTTGAAAGATGATTCTAAAGCTATGGATCACATATAAGAAAAAAAAAAAAGGAAATTAACTGAGAAGGGCCCTGTGGAGTGAAAACTAAATAAGCACCTTGTAGTATACGGAAGAACAGATTAAAACAAAATAAAACAGAACTATGCATATTTGCAGGAGAAAGAGAAATAATCCCAATTAATTGCAGAGATAAACAAAATTCATGACTAATTAATGTGACAGAAGAAATAAGTGAGATTCTTTAATATCAGAAGACTAAGCTCGATTATTATAATTTCTTTTTGCAAGAAGCATTTTTTCTGTACCACAAAGAAGCATTTCTTGATGGTATAATTATCATGCCTGTATGAGTATATGAGCATTCAACTATGCTATTTTTATTTTTGTTCTTCTTGCAGTGTTATTTCAGAAGGTCTTAATACTTGGTTTTATAGTAGGAATATAAGTGGAAAGGAAATTTTCCCATTGTGCTTAACCAAAAAATATATATATATACATTTTTGTAAATAATATGATAATAATGTTGACCTTTTTTGGAATTTCAGAATCTAAATATCTTCTTCATCTTGCAAACTTGTCAAAAATAAAAGACTGTTATTAAGGTAATTTGTGTAAATAAACTAAGGTCTGAATTTCAATGGCCCATCCTTACAGAAATTCTATTTTGGTCGACTGTATCGCATAGATTCATTTTGATATTACATATAAATGAAAATACCAAATGTCTTTAGTTTTGTCAGTGAAAAAGTAGTTTGGGCTTAACAAATGCTTCCGTGATGTCTATTTGGAAGCTTCATGACATATTAAAGCAGTTGATGAGGTATAATTTGTTGTGGGGTCACATCTGATTGATGGTTTACTATCTCCTGCAGCCTCATCTGCTGTGATATTCCCATAATGAATGTTCATTGCTAGACAGTGTTAAATGTGCTCTATCTAAATCATTTGTTACTTATAACAAGTTTCAATATATATGAATCAAATATTGTTTACAGTTGCCTTCAATAGGATTTATCATTTTGCACCTTTCTATCATTTTAAATGAAATAAATAAGATATAGGTTTTTGAGTATTTTGAGCCCATGGGTGGTAATGTACCAAGAATTCAGTCATAAAGTAGATCTAAACAGCTTATGTTGAAGAATAAAAATAAAAGTAGTTTGGTAACTATTTTCTCTGTTTCTAAGCATAGGAATTGTTTATTTTATAGTATATATTCTTTGGAAATTAATTACAATACAGGGCAAATTTAAAATATTTATTATCATTTATGAAAAATCATATAAGGGAAATTGCTTCCAACTTTTAGGAATAAATCATTTTTTTATAGTAACTACTCTACCAGCTTCTACTCAGAAACTTGTCTTTCAACCATAAGCTTCTATTTTTTACATCTTACCTCCCTTCATTGATGCTAAGTCTAACCTTGATCCCATCTCATTTTCTTCCTTGAGGTCTTTCATCTCATTTGGCTCTTATTCTTTGTCACTTGGTTTTAACCCCATGATTGACATTCTCAGTCCATGATCAATGTTTATTGATATCCACACATCTTTGCACCAACCATTCCATATCAAGGTCCCTTCTTCAATCCCACATCCAGGGAAACACTAACATATATTTTTGTTCTATGTAAATAATACCTATGTTATTTAAATTAATACCATATTTTCTGTCACTTATATATTTACCTAAAACTAAGAAAACTTTTGCGATTATTATAATCATGATAAAATTAAACATCAGAAACATAGATTTTATATTTTGATTCATAAATGTAATGAGAAAGGAAAAACTGGAAGTCATCTCTGTGTTTCATGCATGAAGAAATTTTGAGATGAATGATTTCTTTGTCCCTTGCCTGAGGTCACATGATAAGGGACACATGGTTTCAGGCCGGTAAAGAGCCTGTGATAATACTATTTAATATGGATTTGCTTTATATTTCCTACAAATTGTACATATAAAGGAAGGTGTTTTGTGATCTGAAATTTAAGACCATTCAACATTTTTAAAAATCAGTATAAATTGCTGTAAAATTTTTGTTTGATTAATAATAAAAAATTTTGAGGGGGACATTATCAAAACGTTTAAATGTGTTTTCCCTCACATTTCTAAGACTGCTAAATTCTATTTAATCACATTTCTGTTCAGCCTCCTGGCATTTATTTCTTATCCAGAACTTAAGAAATATCTTTCTCATTGTTTCTTTATTTCTTTTTTTTTAAATCACTGACAGTATAATCTCAATGTGTAAAAACTACTTACTAATTTCTAACACTGTTTCACATAAATTCAGTCTTTGAATAGAGACAGGGGAAAATCTTTACCTTCTAACCAAGGAATATAATATAGTACTTTCCACCTGTTTATGCCCCAAAGCATATAAATACATGTTTTTCCTTGAAAATTCACTTAGTACATTCCAGATGTTTTTTCTGTAATGAGCATACACAGGATATCAAAATAAGTTATGCAACAGAAGAAAGTCCTGAGCAGAGTAAGAAATTTAGTGTTTTTGTTGTTGTCTTAGAGTGAATGGTTTTCCAACTTCAGTGCACATTCAAATCATTTGGAGGGCTTGGAAATACGGACCGCTGGACCCCACCCCCAATTTCTGATTTAGTAGGTCTGGAGTGAGATCCATGTGTTTCCATTAATAACAAATTTGACATGTTGCTGATGCTATTGTTCTGGGGCCACATTTTTAAAACCAGTAGTACATTGGAGGGGGCTTCCCTAGTGGCTCAGATGGTAAAGAATCTGCCTGCAATATGGCAGACATGGGTTCAATCCCTGGGTCAAGAAAATCCCCTGGAGAAGTGAATGGCTACCTAATCTAGCATTCTCGCCTGGAGAATTTCATGGACAGAGGAGAGTAGCAGGCTACAGTCCCTGGGTTTGCAAAGAGTGGGACATGACTGAGCGACTGATGCACACACAGTGCATTAGAGTTGGTGTCTGAAGTAAACCTTGTTTAAAATCCTCATATTACCACAGAATAGCCTTGTGATCTTGAATAGCTTTTATAAATCTCTGAAACCAGTGTTTCAGTGTTTGTAGAATGGGAGCCATGGTACTTGCCTGAGAATGTGGTTGTGATTCTTGGCCGCTGCTGCTGTTAAGTCACTTCAGTCATGTCCAACTCTGTGCGACCCCATAGATGGCAGCCCACCAGGCTCCTCTATCCCTGAGATTCTCCAGGCAAGAATACTGGAGTGAGTTGTGATTTCCTTCTCCAATACATGCATTCATGCTAAGTTGCTTCAGTCATGTCTGACTCTATGCGACCCCATTGACAGCAGCCCACGGCTCTTCTGTCCACAGGATTCTCCAGGCAAGAATACTGGAGTGGGTTGCCATTTCCTTTTCCTGTGATCGTTTAGCTACTATATATAAGATGCCAATAGTGGAACATAGCACATATTAGCTAAGCAGTGTTTTTTAACTCTCATTTCTGCAAATGTGTTTCTGTGTAAACCATCATTCTTATGCTGAGTATATGAGCAGAGAAAAAAATTACTTGAGTTTTGATTGTCTAGCTTTCAGTAGAAGGAGAAAAAAACTATTTAGTCATGTATGATGTATTCAATAAACATCATTGATTATCTCATATAGAGCAAATATTGCTCTAATTATTGTAATATAACAATGAAAATACCTGGCCACAGATCTTGAGAATCTTTAAATCCAGCTCACTAGTTCCTATAATGAGTTGTTTATAATAGAAAGCATATAACCAGGATAACTTCTTTTATTATTTAATGTGCATGGGTTCTCAGTCACTTTAGTTGTGTCCGACTCTTTGTGACCTGATGTACTGTAGCCCACCAGGTTTCTCTGTCTAGGCAAAAATACAGGCCTGACCTCCTCCAGAGGATCTTCCCAACCGAGTCATGGAGCCCCGAGTCTCCTGCATTGCAGAAAGATTGTTTACCACTAAACCACTAGCAAAGCCTGTTATTATTTCATTCTCAGTCCAAATCTTTTCATCTCAAAGAGGAATCCCTCTCCACCAACCATTCAATTTAAATAAGCCTATTTCCATCAGCCACATCCTTGTTTTTCTGGTCTAAATAAGCTATTGTATTCAGTCATCTGGATTATTTAAAATTGTATTTGTTTCTTCATTTGTATTTAAATATGAGAAAGGGTCTGATCTATCTTATTTATCATTGAATAGCAGCCCTCTGATATGTTTGAATGTAGAAGGTGGTCTATGTATATTATTGCACAAATGAATGTATAAAAGTCTGTTTAGAGAAATCTGGTTAGGTTTCATAGGACAGAAGCATTTGAACCAAGCACCCAAGTAGGAGAAAGGCAACTACAGTTGAGGAAAACACTAAGGGTTAGGACATTGGAAAATGTAAGAGCCTATATTAATGATCTATCAGCAGCCTGGATCTTTGAGAAACACAAAGGGAAGTGGGAGCAAGAGTTACAGTAGCATTACAGGAAGGGCATATCAACCTCTAATCAGTGGAGGAAAATTGATGAAAGAGGGGAAATGATCAGTAGACATATTAGTAGCTTAGTGTAGCTATTAGTGTAGCTATTTCTAATTGACAATTGTGAAACTAAATTAAATGTCTGAATATTGCATGTAGAAGCTCTCTTTGGTGACACTAGAGAAGTAGACTTTAATTCCATTGCAATATTAGGAAACTTAATGACATAATAAAAATGAGAGATACCTGAGAGAAAAGGTAAAATATAATTTTCAAAGGCTAATTTTTCTGTTTATTAAAATAAAGTATAAGGATAAGAATAAGGTATTCTTATTTTCAAAAATATAATTTGTGATGGCTACATGCTTCATTTTATGGATACACTATACTTACTAGGCTTCCCTGGTGGCTCAGACAATAAAGAATCTGCCTCCAATGCAGGAGACTTGGATTTGATCCCTGGGTTGGGAAGATCCCCTGGAGAAGGGAATGGCAACCCACTCCAGTATTCTTGCCTGGAGAATCCCATGGACAGAGGAGCCTGGTGGACTACAGTCCATGGGGTCACAAAGAGTCAGACATAACTGAGTGACTAACAGTATACTTAATATTTTCCCCTTGAATACTCAGATAGAATAGAATATATGTATATTGTTAAGATGATAAGACATCCCTTAGTTGTGTGCAATATAGATACTGAAAACAATAGCTGAATTAGGGTACATATTTACATCTCTTCCATTCAAAATTTGAAGGAATAGTTGATGGGATTCTGAAAGCCGCCACAGGTTCAGCTTCCTTCTGTGTCACTGATAACAATGATCTGGAATGTTGCCCTCATGGAGTTGGTCCAGAATGGCCCATGATAGTTCAAGATTATCATGGGTTTAAAGGAACTGGTTTCCCGCAGAAATTTCTGTATACTTTCATTCATTAGTTGTAAGACATTCATATAACCATCCTACTAAGGGAAATGGAGAAAAGTAGTCTCCCTTTGGAGTTGGGAATCAAGTGCTCAGATAAAATGCTGTCACAGGGCAATCATAACAGACTGGAGAGTGTTATATAAATGGCAGTTTCTGCTATGCATAGTTAAGTTTCTCATCCCCACAATGCTGTTTGTCTCAAGAAGTCTTGTGGAAACCATTGTGTTTCAGGCATTTACATGTGCTTCTGAAGAACACTATAATGGTCCAATTCAGAACATATCTGCTATTTTGTTTCAGTGATATACTTTATAATATTTAGTTAAATAAAAGTTCAAACAGAAACACGATATTTAAGAGAGAACTCTATAGCATTGTTTAAGTTGTTTAAATTTTTTAGGCCAGAATTCCTTTGAGTTTAGAGGGTAATTTATTTTCAAATTAATAACAAAAATATATTAATGTGGTTAAGTAGACTTTTTTGGCTCAGAACAATTAACATGAAATTAGTTATTTAACAGGATTTTTGTTCTGTCATCTACTAATATAAGTATATATTTAATTCCAAACTAGTTAAAATATAATTTAAAATCTTAAAATTAATGTTATGGATCATAATTTATTAAATATATTCTGAAAATAAATTAATGAATTATATTAAATAATAGTGAATGATAGATCTACTTTTATATCTCACAAATTAGACAAGGTCCTACTAAGAGTAAAATATTTATTATTCAATTTTTAAGTAGTATAGCTACAAACTGGAGAAAAGAACAGCAACTCACTCCAGTATTCTTGCCTGGAGAATTCCATCGACAGAGGAGCCTCGAGGGTTACAGTCCATGGTGTCACAAAGTGTTAGACATGACTGAGCGGCTTTCACTCACTCCCTCACTGATAGCTACAAATATGTGTCTCCTGCATTGCATGTAGGTTCTTTATCACTGAGCCACCTAGGAAACCCATTAAGTAATAGTACACAGCCTCTGTGTTCTGGGCCTTGGTGGAGAAAAAAAAGATAAGGTTGGGTTTATCAAGCATATTTATAGCTACCCTATTTAAAAATTGAACAATGAGTGTTTTACTTCTAGTAGGACATTGTCTAACTTTTGAGGTATAAAAGTGGATCTTTCGTTTTTTTTTAAGTGTAATTTATTTACTTATTTTTGGCTCTGCTGGATCTTCTTTGCTGTACAGGATTTTGTCTTTGTGGCAAATGGGGGCTACTCTTTTGTGGCAGCATGGACTTCTCATTACAGTGGCTTTTCTTATTGCAAAGCATGGGTTCTAGAGCATATGGGCTCCTGGAGTTGTGGCTCCCGGTTTCTAGAACACAGGTTCAATAGCTGTAGTGCAGGGGCTTAGTTGCTACACAGCAATGTGATCTTTCCAGACCAGGAATAGAACCTGTGTCTCCTGCATTGACAAGCCGATTCTTCACCAGTGAGCCACCAGAGAAGCTCAGATATTTCATTTTATTAAGACCTTGTTTTTTTAAGAGCAATTTTAGCTTTATAGTCAAATTAAGAATTAAGTACAAAGATTTTTCATAAATCCCCTGCCCCCACCACATGCATAGATTTCCCCATGATCAGTATCACCACCAAAGTGGTAAGTTTGTTATAGTTGATTAACCTATATGGATTCATCATAATCACCCAAAGTCCATGGTTTACATTACAGTTCACTCTTGGTGTTATAAGTTCTATGAGCTAGACAGATGTATAAAGACATGCATCCATAATACAGAATCATGGAATATTTTCACCACTCTAAAAATCCCCTGTGTTCCAGCTATTCATCCTTCCATGACCCTCAACCCCTGTTAACCACTCAATCCCTGACAACCAGTGATCTGTTCACTGACCTCTAGTTTTGCCTTTTCTGGAAACTCATTTGGTTGGGATCACACAGTTTGTAGCCTTTGGCTTCTTTCACATAGTAGTATACATTTAAGGCCTCTCCATGTCTTTTTGAATCTTCCAGTTTTAAAACTTTGTTTTTTCAGGATGTTACTCTCTGAAAGTATTGTCAATACCTGACATTTTCCCTGATCAAGCCTCTTTTGGCCCACCATATATTCTCAGTAACAGGTAGCAGAATCTCGAGTGAAACAGAGGAAAAATTCCTTTGTATACCAGGAAACATTTATGAGCTTTTCTTTGTTGTTACAACATGTGAAGATTTTTGGAATTATTTTGAACTCAATTTCTAGGTCCATAGAAGGTGTATAATAGATGGGTTGCTACTGAACATGAGGAAATTTATTAGATAGGAAGAGTTAATCTTTCTTTTGCTTAGAGGAAATCTACCTTTGGAAACAAAACAAATGTTTTCTTTTCTCTTACTCGTTTATGGATTCTTGGACATCACACTATCTGTTTTGTGAAATTTCTTTTGCAATAGGAAAAAACTTGGGACCCACTGTATATATATATTTAAGTCATGACCATAATAGTTACTATGAGGAGGAAGAAAGTGGAATCAGAAAAAGAGAAACACTAAGTAAGAGAACTAGTAATAAAGAATGTGAAAGGTGGAGGTGAGGAACAAAATCCATACCTTATTTCATAAAAAACAATGCTATTTCAGATAGTTTGAATTCAATTTTCAATCAGGTATATAGAGATAAATAATTTGGGATTTAGTTTGATAAATTCACCCAAATAGTAGTGTGTTGTCATTATTTACAAATCATTGTTAAAGCATACAAAGTTCAAAATAATTTAATAATAAGATTTGAGAGATAACTTAGCCACAGATTTATTTTTTTGACTTTTTAAAAATCTCAGTAGAACTAGAAGCAGTACTTTAATATCAGCAAAAGATGAACATGCAGTTCTGTGACTAAATGTTACCTGCATTTTCCTCCCCACGCTATCATAATGGTTTCCATTTCATTCCATGTAATTTCAGGAAGAAGATAAGACAAGGGAAGAAGGAAGCTCAATATCTATTTGTGGATATTTTGAGACCTTAAGCACATGTAAATAAGATCACTCCTCAGCCCTCTATTAAACTTCATCCCACCCAGTCAATGGAGTAGAGTGTGAATACATGTCTTTTCCCTTACTGACATATGACTATCAACTTAGCAGACATCATCTCCTGCACTGCTTTCCATGCCTCTGCAATATCGAGGTTGGAGGTTCAACTTTATCTTCAAGTTCTTACCTTTAGTTCCTTGCTCATGTAAAGCCCACATTTGAGCTCTCAGGTAATGCAGCAGTAAAGAATCTGCCTGCCAATGCAGGAGATACAAGAGACGATGGTTTGCTCCCTGGGTAGGGACGATTCCCTGGAGGAGGAAATGGCAACCTACTCCAGTGTTGCCTGGGAAATCCCATGGATGAGGAGCCTAGCAGGTTACAATATATGGGATCCTAGAGAGTTAGACTAGACTTAGCAACTAAACAATAACAATAGCAATATTCTTTCAGCTCATTTCAATATAGCATTTCAACAGGGCTTTTTAGAATGTTTGTAGCATGAATACTATATTTCCAAATAGCATATTTGTTAATAGAAGTCGAGCATAATACAGATGACTCAGACTGTAGTTACTTTTTCAAAGCAGCTACTTGGATGATAGATTAGATTTAAATGATATGTTTTAATGTTTGCTAAATGTTTCCATTTTACCCACAAAATACATTTAGAATTTATGATACATGCTCTAATGAAATATTGGAAATAAAGTACATTTAAGCCATATAGTGTTCCCAGAATTGTCACCTTTTCTGAACACATGAGATGGTATTTTCAAACAGTTTATCGATTATATGGGAGTTCATCCTTCTCTTCAGTGAACTCTGAACTTGAGAAGACACTTAACCTCTGTGTGTTGATTTCTTCATTCTTTTAATATATGTATAAAGTTTACTTATAGTTGGTTATTTGCCTTGCAAATTGCAGTCTGTGTTACTGTTGTTTTATCTAAAATTCCAATCCACTCCTAAACTCTAAAAGTATGTAAGACATGCTATGTGTGATCCTACTTTTAACAGAAGCTTGATTTGGGCTCATATTATCTCCTTTTTTGAGTGTATGTATTTGTTAACAGTCACAATGATATTATTAATACATGTTCATACCTCTAAGGTTGTTAATGCATGAAGATTAAAAAGTGTAATGTTTATGTATGTTGTGCATATTTAATGTATGTTTGTGCAGTTTTTCAAGAAATGTCTTTCCTATTATTCATGACATAGAAAAATTTTGCCCAAATTTGGCATATAGATATTATCCATCTTTATTATGTGTTAAATCATTTCAGTCGTGTCTGATTCTTTGTGACTGCATGGACTGTAGCCCACTAGGCTCCTCTATCTGTGGGATTCTCCAGGCAAGAACACTGGAGCGGATTGCCATTTCCCTCTTCAATCTTTATTATAATCATTGATTATTTAATGCTGCCAAAGTTCTTCTTGAAACTATTGTATAAGCAACTAGATGCAAATTATAACAGAAGTTAACGGATTGCACAGAAAAAAGAAGAGAAAAACACTAAAGTTCTGTATTGAAATGCAATTGTGTAGTTAAGAGCTAGGTAATTGCACAATAATACCGACTGTAAATTTTGTTAGTTACAATATGGACATGATGAAAAATACAAAGCTGAATTCAAAATTGCACATCATTCTAATGAGAAGATCCATGCTGGCAAGATGTCCTTTTGCTCTCTCTCAGCCTTCAGTCAAGATAATTTCATTTATCTTTCAAGTTACCATAACCTTGCAGGATAGAACAATACTCAAACATTTCACCTCCTTGACCACAGTCAAGAAAGCTTGTTTGTCTTGGACATAATATTTTAGCCTATCTTCAGTGTCAGCCTATCGCTCTAACTGATTTATTTCTAACCAGAATAATATGAGTATAAAAATATATGTAATGTGAAGTCCAAAGTATTGAAGTGCTGAATGGATTTATACTGCTTTACAGTACATGTGATTTAGAGCTAATGGAGTATCTTGACATTTTATACGCATTTAACTTTTAAAGAAATCACATCCTAGGTCACAAAGGATATTATGATTTTAAAATATTGTATAGTGTTCCACATTTGGAAGGACATTGGTTTAATGGTTAGGAGAGCAGGCAGTTAGTTATTCACTGAAAGTGATTCTTACCTTTAGCAAATGGATAGAAAAGATGTCAACATTTCAAATAAAATGGGATTTTTAAAAAATTTCTTAAAAAATGCATTGCTCATGTTCCAAATACTAAAGAAGTGACATCAGAGCTAATATATCCTATCACATTTATTAAAGTGTTAGTAATTAGCATAAAAACAGCTTAATAAAAAATACTTGAGAACAAATCTACCATTCAATAAAATAAAGGCAAAAAATTAATTTATCTGGGTTGTGTTGTGTATTTTAGGTGCTTTCTGTCTTCCTAAAGATTACTATCTATTCTTTGTCTGATATTGCTGTGTTTTCTAAAGGTCAGAATTAGTATAAATTTAATTTATGTTCCCCTTCAATTAAACAAATTATTCATGATCTGAGGAAATTTATCATCAGATTTAATTTGTCAGAAATATTATCATAATAGTATTAGGTAGACTATTATAAGAAAAAAAAGCAATAATTTCATAATCTAATGGAATCACCAGCTCACATGATATACTAATACTCAAGGTCTCTGCTCCCTGCACTGATGTGGGTTCCTTCCCTCTACACCTCTCTTAACATCTACCTTGGGTCAAAACCATCTCGACTGTTTTTTGTTTGTTCTTTTTTTTTTACAACACCAAAACCAAGATTGTTCTTCACTTTTTTTTAGAGGGTTGTAAAAATAAAAAGAAATAATATGTGTTAAAGGCTTTATGTGTCTTGCAAAGCCTGTAATAATGACTACCTGTCTCTTTCTATAAAAAATGTGCTGATTCCTTCCCAGGTGCTTTGGAGTCTTTACTGGATTATTTGCCTCGGGTCAGCTGACCTGAGCAGAGAAAAGATGCCTTCAAAATTTACCAGAAGTTTCCAGAAGCAAAGAAAGGAAATTATTTAATTGGCTATAGTTTAAAGCCCAGATGTCTGTTTGTAATTAGTAATCCTTTGTTGGTTTTTGTTGTTTTCATTGATAAGTCATGTCTGACTCTTTTGTGCCCCCATGGACTATAGCCCACCTGATTCTTCTATCCACGGGATTTCCCAGGCAAGAATATTGGAGTGAGTTGCCATTTCATTCTTCAAAGGATCTTCCCAACCCAAGGTTGAACCCATGTCTACCGTATTGGCAGGCGAGTTCTTTCCCACTGAGCCACCAGGGAAGTCTTAGTATTTTGATTACATAAACTTGAGGCCTTCACAAGCCTTTGGTTTTACTGTCTTAGATAGACCATCATGGCATTAGAACCATAATGGTCTAATGGCCTTCTTGTTTAATTATCTCTGCATTCAGTATTGATTCCTATGGGCTCCCCTCAAATCTTGTTATGCAGCCTATGAGGTTTTTTTTCAGGCCGTGTTTGTCAGCATCACAGTCCCATCCCCTAAAACATCATAAACTAAGAAGGTTCTTACATTCTTACTCATCTTGCAAGCTATCTAGTAAACCCATTATATTTTAATGAATCCTGGCAGAAGTTATGTGACTCTTAGATCAGAGACAAAGAGCTGTGTTACTCACAGCCCTGTAAATATCATGAAAATGTGTATGTATACATCAATTTCCCTTGAACCTAAGTCCTACTGGAGTGACATAGATGGGCCCAAATGAATGATTAGATACACAGTGAGTGCCATTTCAGGAGAGTTGTGAGCTTAGGGCAACTGAGTCTCATACATATATACATATATACAATACAGGAGACATGGGTTCAACCTTGGGTTGGGAAGATCCTTTGAAGAATGAAATGGCAACTCACTCCAATATTCTTGCCTGGAGTGTGTGTATATATATATATATAAAAGCATGCCTGTTCTTAGCTTATGAAGGAAACAGGCAGTAAACAAACACTTCCTTTGCACTGAAGAGAAATACTGTCTCCCTATTCTAAGGCTGTTTGGTCTATATATAGTCTCATAAATATAGTCTAGAATAAAGGGCAGTTGGTGCCACACTGGCAAGACAGGTAAAGGTACAAGAGACAGAAAGAATTTTTTCTCCAATATTATTATCATTGCACTGTATATTTTCAGAATCTGTCCAGCAATATACAAGTCTGTACTAGAGACACATTTAATAGAAGTTATGGGTAGATTAGCTAAGATCTATACTTGCTGTTTATGGGAGAAAACTGAAGTCATGATTTCTATATTGACATAGATGTTTGCCAAGCCAACTTTATGTCAGTACAGAATGATTAAATTTTATTAAATTGATTTACATAGCTTTAACATGTAATTAGGTTTTTTGCCTTGTAAATAGCCATAGTTGAGACTCAAATTTTATTGAATGGTATCCAAATGTCTCACAGATAAACATATATGAGTCTTTCTGAGTGAATATAATTTGTAATCAATTACTGGAAACTCTTCTCTAGTTCAGAATTCCAACTTGCAGATTTATTCAAGCTGGAATTCAGCTAAGGTTGCAAATCACTACTTGTGGTATGGTAGACTGATTCAATAAAACTCTCACATACCACATGATCTATATTGGTGCTCACTATGCTAGAAGAAACAAAATGAAAACAACATATATGATATGTTGCTGGCATAATTCTTCCATTTTTCTTAGCTTTAAGTGATAAAAATGCTGGATGCTTTCATCAGTAGCAGGATATTCCCAGCTGAGTACAAAGTGGAATTCAATATTTGTCTGATAAATGAGTGACTGGAAGCACACAGGTGTTCACATGCACAAGTTGATTTGCATGCAGGTTGGTTTTCCCTGGTGGCTCAGACGTAAAGAATCCACCTGCCAATGGAGGAGACACAGGTTCGACCCCTGGGTCAGGAAGATCCCCTGGAGAAGGGGATGGCAACCCACTCCAGTATTCTTGCCTTGGAAATCTCATGGACAGAAAAGCATAGTGGGCTACACGTCATGGGGTTGCAAAGAGTCGGACATGATTTAGCAACTAAACAATAACAATGGAGACCTTCTAGAATAAAGTTTTGCACATGAGAACTTGCAGATTATACTGTAACCTGAATGTCAGAGGAAAAGAGAGATGCTTTGGAAAACTAGGCATTGTGACCCCTGCTTAGTCCCTCTTTAAATTCACTGGAAAACATTGGCATGCTTTTTGTTGAAGAGCTATTTAAGTGGCAAAGCAAGACAGATATCAGGAGATTATGGTATCATGTAATATTGGTATGGTGAGATCTCAGGGGCCTTTGGAAGTGGAATGAAACCTTGAAACTGCTGTGCCAACCATGGCAGTAGAGAATCTGTGGGAATGGTTTTTTGTGTTAAACACAAATGAGAAAGCCCTTGAGGCCTCTAGAGATATTTGAGAGAGGCACAGGTTTGTATCATTCATTTTAGGAACATGAGGATGCAAAATCTTTTTCATTAATTCAATTCAGATCTCAGTGCATCCAAAGGCTGCTTAAACCTGAGCAAATTTGGGTTTTTACTTCTTAACATTTTGATGTACTTTAAATATGTTTTCAGAATTGAGTTTTTTTCCCCCATCCTTTTCCAGTTTTTCTCTTTCTTTTGTATAAGAATGTGTCAGTGAATTCTATTAATTTTATCTAAAATGTGAGTACATTGTTAAGCTTTTTTTAAAAAAAGCAATTTCCTAGGTAAGCTTTTAAGATAATTTTCTTGGAAAATAATTGATTTGTTTGACTTAAAACAATGGATTATAAGAAAACAACTTTTTAAAAATTGAAAGACTGATGTTCTAAATCACCTTTGCATCCAGGAGTATTCAGAATTCAGCTTTTTACAGTAAAATTTGATACACCAAATATTTGGAAATACAAATAAATCAGATAACAAATGGAGGTGTGATACAAATGTTTAAAAGTAAGGAAGTGATTCTGTTTGCTTAGAGTATCAAGTCTAAGGAAAGATTTTGTGAAGACCTTAAATATATAGATGAAATTCCACTCTTTTCAAAATCAGTAGATATTGTGGTCATCAGAACTTTTCAACCAAGGTAGTAATATTCTTTGAGCTGTGCTTTTGAAGATTAAACACATTTCCCCAAATCTGAAGTTCAAGAAGGAAGCACTTTTAGTAGACTCTGTGACATGTGGAGAACTGTTTCAGAAAATTCACTATGACTTGGTTATTGATTAAAAAGAAGAAATGGAGGATGAAAGAAAGAGGAAAAAGTGCTTTCAAGGGTTAGGCTTAAAAATGTGGAACTGAAGGTAATTCAAGAAATGATGTGTTCAGTCTGAGTTAAAGTACCAACTGAGCAGTTACAAATGGGTTGAGAAAAATATTAGGTCAGTGAGTTGAGAGATATCTAGATATGTTAATAGCAGTGACTATTCACAGTTGCTTCTATTTTAGATCTTATGCAGGGAGTTTAATCTATATTGCTATTTTTAATCATTTAAACCTAAGGTAGTAGGTATTTATTCAAGTATATACTCTCATATTCAGATTCATATTTACATACACATATATATGAAATTAATAATTTGTGATGCTAGATAATTTAATGAGCTTGCCTGATGGCTCAGAGGTAAAGAATCTGCCTGCAATGCAGAAGATGTGGATTCAATCCTTGCGTGAAGAAGATCCCTTGGAAAAGAAAATGGCAATCCACTTCAGTATGCTTGCCTGGGAAATCCCATGGACAGAGGAGCCTGGGGAGCTACAGCACATGGAGTTGCCAAGAGAGTCAGATACAACTTAGTGAGTAAACAACATCAATAACACACACACACACACACACACACACACACACACATATATATATATATATATATATATATATATATATACACACACAATTTGATCATTTGTGAAGCTAAATAATTTAATAATCATGGATCAGTTTTTTAAGACTTGGATTTCAATCTATACATGTATAACTGTGAAGCCTACATGTTCTTAATACCCAAGATCTCCTGTGTTTATGGTAACAGTTTACATTTTGAATGAAGCAGAAATCAGAGACAATGAGCAAGGGCTTGAAAAAAAGAGAAAGGAATTTAAGATACTAGGATGTATGTGGTGAGGGGATGCCCATGTGAATGAGGCCAAGACAGAAACTCAAGCAGGAATAAAGATGTCCTGTGACTCTCAGGAGATCCAAGCCTTCAGATATGAAGCCCAGAGAAGGCAGTTCTTCCTACTGGAAACCTTTTTTTCACTCTCTATAACTAGGCTCTCCAAAATGTGTGAGTACAAAGTGAGGTGCATTCATGTGTATGTATGGATGTGTGTATATCAAAATGGGCAGAGAATCATTTTTTAGCACAGAGGAAATATGTCCAATAAAATTAACTGGTTGAATTACATCCAACTATTGTGGGTGCTAAAGTTTGCATTATGTTCCCTAGACTTGATCAGATGAAGTGTTTTCAAAATCTTTTGCTGTAAAAATATATCTGAAGACTAAAATAAACCTAAGCCTTCCTAGTTTTCATAAGAAAAAAGGAACTTTTAGAGACTGAAACCTTGCCCTCAGGTTAACACCAAAAATAATTCCTGGAGCCTAGGAGAACATCACAGAGTATGAATGGTAGTATTAGCACACACACACACACACACACACCAAGTTTTCAGTGCATGCTTCCTTTTTGTACTTTAGTTTAAATCACTTAATTCCTGGAACTTTTATTCATGAAATTCTTTCATACTTTTTTTTTCTATAACTCTTTGTAATTCAATTTTATTTGCTTTAACATTTCTACTTCAAAGCATGGCTAACTCTAAGTTTGTATTGTCAGGTGTTCTATCATTTGAAATGTGAAAGTGCTCCTTTTAGACAGTCACTGTCTATTCCCAAGTGATCTCTGTTTGTCTTTAATCTGCTCTCTCTCCTCTAGAAGGCAGCTCTATGGGGGGTCCTAAAAATGGATCAAATTTTGTCCTTACAGGCCAATTAGCTCATGCTTTGATCATGCAAAAGGGGAAACTAAACATCAGCCTTGTCCTTCTGGTAGCTACCCTCTTGGGACTTCTAAAAGAAGCTTTCTTTGGCTTCTTATTTTTATTAAACAATTTAGCAGTCTCTAATAGAAAGAATGTTAGCTCTGCCAACTCACTAATACCAACAATCTTTTATAATCTACCACGACCATTTTTGCAAATATTAAAAAAAATTATTGTCAATAACTGTCACATTGGCATTGGAGATAAGTCTAAGGTATTCCTTGTATTTACTTTTGGAAACTGAGGTCAAGATTTTTTTTCAGGTTGGGAGTTGTTGACTTTTAAATCCCTTTGTGATTTTTGGAACCATGAAATATTGCTCCTTTGGCCTTCAAAATCATATCTAATTACATGTAGTCAACAGTTGCATAATATAGTGGTTAGAAATGTGGGCAAAGACATTTTATTTTCCAGGGCTGCCTGCCAGATAACTAGGAACCATTTCATATTTCACATACAATCATTTATCAAGTTTTCTCCATTGAGGCTTGCAGATAACTTTTCCAAGTCAATTGTATTATGAAAATTTACCTTACATTTTACATCTTCTTAAAGCACCAAGAAATTTGAGCTTTTACTCATCTCTTCACCTATAAGAAAAACAAGAATTTGTCTGATACATTAACAGAGTGACAACATGATAGCAAAAGAAATTACTCAGTAAACTCCCTGTGAGGCTTCCTGTTACAACAGGGCCACTTTGCATCAATTTGGAATAAAAGCATAATGATACACTCCCTAATGTGAGGCTGATGCAGCCTGATCCATGCAAGCACAGCTTGAAGAAGGCTATGGCAACATTGGAGCCAAAGGTTCATAGCTTTTTGTGGCTGAACACCTGCGGAGATACCATTTAAACAAAATAAAAAAAAAATGGATTATGTCTTTTTACGATTAGTAGTCCTTGCTGAGAATTAGATTTGTTTTCAGGAAAATAACTGGAAGAGAAATTTTCCAAGTACCAATTCATATTCTGATATACATTATTCATTGTGCTCACCTTCCTATCACCTTCCATATTTATAAACTCTAAGGCACTGATTCTAGTGTTTTGACCTCAGGATGTATTAGTTAATGCTACCTTAGGTACTGAAGAACAAACAGACAAAGAAATTGTGACAAGAACATTTTTACTTCATGGAAAAGGATTATTGATTCTATTTACATTTCCTATCAAGTGTTTAGAAAATTTTTGTTGACATTTTATATCATGTCATGTGTGTATGTATACAAGTGGGTGAGCATTCCCAGTTTTAATCATGAAGGATATATATCTACAAATTTAAAACTGGTTGGTAAATGTGATTCAATTATTCATAACAATAGAACTGTGTTCTTGAAATTTGCCTATTATGTTAAAATATGCTGTTCTTAACTGAAATACTCAGTGTGATACTGTTCTACTTAATTTATTTTACTAAAGATCATTTTATAATTTTCAAAGGGTTGTCTATTTAAGTAAAACAACAGCAAAATGGTATCTCTGTGAGGTGATGATGTCAACTCACCATTTTATGATTATTCATATATGATTTGATATATGTACATCAAATTATCATGCTATGCATTTTAATCTTAAACAGTATTAAATGCCAGTTGTATCGTTAAAAAGCTGGAAATAATGAAAAATAATATCTAGGTTTAGCATGTAAGCTAAATGAAATATAGATTACAACATTTATCAGAGCTTTGAGGATATAGCAAATGCTTAATTCATGTGCCACTATTGCTATTAAACACAAAATATAGCAACACTACATAAGCAAATAAGATAAACAAAAGTGCTGGTCATGTCCTACCCTGTCCTGGACATATGGAATGGAACCAAGTAGAGAAGTACCACATAAAAATAGGATATTAATTGCAGGAAAAATATAGGTAATCATTTATTAGAAAATCATTTTTGTAATAGAATACTTTTGGATCTATACTTTTCCAAAAGTAGGCCTCAAATTCATACTGCATATGAAATAATCTAATGCTTAAAATAGTGCTTGTTATGTCCGCAGTAAGGTACAATTATATGAGGATATTAAGTTAGACTCTTTCAACTGTTCAAGGATGGCAAATGAAGAAAGGTAGCACCGAAGAGCAATACACTACTTACATGCCAACAGACTGCTGCCCTGGAGACCTCATACACTTGAAGAATCTGCCCGACCATTCTTCACTCACAATACTCTGTACAGCCAATATCAGTCTATTTAAGAAGACTGAGAGGAAACAAATTGAGTGAACCTTGGCAAAGGACAGTAATTAGGAGAGTATCTTTCTTCCTCCCCAGAAGTGCTCTGTCAATTTAGGTAGGTGGCATGTTGTCCTTAAGAACTGCTCTTAGATTTTGCCTTACATAGGGAACAATTGACATCTGAATTAACATCTCAAGTACATAGGTTAAGATGCAGAATTTGGCAAGACCTCACCATCATACCCTCAGATATGCAGGTGACATCACCCTTATGGCAGAAAGTGAAGAAGATCTAAAGAGTCTCTTGATGAAAGTGAAAAAGTTGGCTTAAAGCTCAACATTAAGAAAAGTAACATCATGGCATCTGGTCCCGTCACTTCACGGCAAATAGATGGGGAAACAGTGGAAACAGTGGCTGACTATTTTTCTGGGCTCCAAAATTACTGCAGATGGTGATTGCAGCCATGAAATTAAAAGACACTTACTGGTTCAGAAGGAAAGTTATGACCAACCTAGATAGCATATTAAAAAGCAGAGACATTACTTTGCCAGCAAAGGTCTGTCTAGTCAAGGCTATGGTTTTTCCAGTAGTCATGTGTGGATATGAGAGTTGGAGTATAAAGAAAGCTGAGTGCCGAAGAATTGATGCTTTTAAACTGTGGTGTTGGAGAGGACTTTTGAGAGTCCCTTGGACTGCAAGGAGATCCAACCAGTCCATCGTAAAGGAGAGCAGTCCTGGGTGTTCATTGGAAGGACTGATGCTGTAGCTGAAACTCTAAAACTTTGTGAAGAGCTGACTCATTGGAAAAGACCCTGATTCTGGGAAAGATTGGGGGCAGGAGGAGAAGGGGACAACAGAGGATGAGATGGTTGGTTGGTATCACCAACTCAAGGGACATGGCAGTTGGTGATGGACAGGGAGGCCTGGCATGCTGCGGCTCATGGGGTAGCAAAGAGTCAGACATAACTGAGCAACTGAACTCAACTGAACACCATCATACAAAGAGGAGAACTGGAGGCTTTCTGTGAATGGAGAAAGAAAGAAAATTAATATACTTCTCTCTAAGAGGGTTCCTTGCATCAAGAAAAGAAAAAAGAACACTTAAAATAACTCCCAAAACATCATGCCCACAACTTATGGAGAGCCTATTAGTACCAGGGTATACTAGACTAAATTAGAGAAGAGGGTCATATCTGGCATCCTCAGGCAACTAGTTAGATACTGTATCTGCCTCTTCATTTCTCTTCCCTGTTGTCACCCCTGGAGAAATTTGTCCACAAAGAAAGTATAACAAGTTCCACTGTTCCTCTCTTCATGCAATCCCATGTAACTACACATGTGAATTGCTATGAAGTATAGATAGTGAAGACTTTGAATCATCTACATTACTGGGCAACATCATTTATTTAAAGTGTACAAAAACAGAACATATGGAATCTAGTGAAATGTCACCAAGAATGAAAAGGGGAATTGGTTACACCAACATTAAAGCAGTTTATGTCACAGTTTTGTGTTTATATTTCAAAAAGTTGAAATTCCTTAATAAACCAAATACTTGTGGCCTCTTTCTCCAAATTTCTAGTTCCTTTGGGCTATTTTGATGATCTTATTGTCCATGAACTTTGTTCCATTTAAAATGGCAAAAAATAAAATAAAATGGTAGAGAGCCAAGACTTAAACTGTGTATATCTCTATTCTTTGCAACCAAAAGTACCTAAATTAAACTTATGTAATATATATTTAAAAGATTTTCTTCAAAGAGTCACTCTAGATATGCTAACAATTATGGTAAATGTCAAAACAACCCCCCCAAAATTTATCAAAATGATAACAACCTGTACAGTTGATGGTGAAATTATGGATAATTTTTTTCATTTTCCTATCCCTACAAATTTTATAAAAAATAGTAATAATCATCATTAATTAAACATCTATTAAATGTGAGACACTATTCCAAGTACTTTACACATATTCATTCAACTCATCACAATAATCCTGAGACAGGAATAACATCATTAACCTTTATTTTGCAGATGAAGCAGCTGAATCCTGGACGGATTAGATGACATTTTCAAAAAAACACTAATAGTTAACAAAGTTTTAATTTAAACTTAAGAAGCATTACTTCAGAGGTAGGAGCTTCAGATTTATTTAAGTGTGCCTGAGGCATTAAGCTACATTTATTTGGAAAGTATATCAAGAACTGAGATGGTTCTAAGATTGCATCCTACTTGACTAACAAGTTAGCCGTGTTACAATTTCATGGCAGAAGGCGTGAGTCTCCTGGGTCAGAAAAACAGGACATTTTCTTACCCATAGCAATGAATAGCATGAGGAAGGACATCACCATTTTTCTTGGGTCAGGTTTATTGAACCCCCGTCTCCACACGATAGTAGGAAGAGATTCAGGGGACACCTGCACATTTGATGGATTGCATTGCAGAGCAGAAATTTTGTGCTCACAATGGACAGTAAGTGTGCCTTACTCCAAAGGGAGAGACGATCTCTAATTTCAAAAGTTGTTTAAGTAAATATGCCCTTTGCAAAGGGAGAGACTGTTTCTTTCTTCCAAGGCTGTTCACTATACAAACATTCTGAAAAGTTATTCTGAGGCACCACCAATGCTGTCCTCAATGATGTGCACATAAATACCAAACGTGGAGGACTGTCTTCTAATAAAGTTTTGTACATTCCATAACAATGAGAATATCATGAACATAATTACATTTTGGAGTGAAGTTAAAATTTTCCTAGATTTTTCTGGCTAGTCACAACAAAAACAATTGTTTAGCTTTGTATCATATTCATACTGGGTATTTTTTATCTGCTTTCCCCCTTTGATATGTCACTTTTCCTTTTCTTCAGCTTTTCAACACAAGGAGACTATCACATTCACCTTGATGGAGACTCAGACTTTGAATTTTGACATAAATCTCCAGTCATAACTGACATTTTCTTTGGTTGAGAAAGACTACTCTATTTTTTCATTATAAACTATGTTATATTTTATAATAAGACTTACACAAGCGTTGTTGAGACTCAACTAGTTTTATGAATTCAAATTGGCTTTCTTTTGTTGTTCAGTAATGTTCAGTATAAATACTAATATTAAGATATGATATTTAGTGTAATCATTAATGATTTAAATTTGATACCTTAGGGCCTTAGGATTTCCCTGATGGCTGAAGCAGTAAAAGAATCCACCTGCCATGCAGGAGAGATAGGACATGTGTGTTCAATCCCTGGGTTGGGAAGATTCTGCTGGGGGAGGAAATGGCAACCCACTTCAGTATTCCTGCCTGGAGAATCCCATGGACAGAGGAGCCTAGTGGGCTACAGTCTATAGGGTCACAAAGTGTCATATACGACTAAGCACTCACACATATATTGTACATGCGTGTCCATAATACATGCATTAATGCATTAATTATTCTTCTGGGGGATTACACTTTTATCAAGTATTTAAAATATGTTTAAATATAAAAAGTGTTGAAAATAATGACTTACTGTCCAAAGTCAAAGAGAAATCAGACAAGACTTGAGTGAAGCAAGTAAGAATGCTGGTGAGATAGCTTTCATAAAAAGACTCTAGGAGGGGCACATGAGGCTATATGTTAGAACTATGAATGAAGTTGGTATGTATTTTTAACTTCAGTATTCTATTATGAATCCGCAGTCATAACTGCTTATGATTACAAAGACCTTTCAAATGTGTAGAGGATGTTACAAGAATTTTCCTTAATGATGTATGGGGTGTAAGCACTCATCTATAGATAAAGAAATTGAAGCACAGAAGGTTTATATAATTGTGTTGGTATCACATGTGGCTGAATAGCAGCCATGAGATTCACCTCTTAAACATCTGAGAAAAGGAGACTAATACTAAAAAACTTATATATGCATATATCTAGCAGAACCCCTGAGTTTTGGCTTTTAATGGTGTAGGTAAACCATGATTGCCTATCTTTAAAACCTTTGCACATGACCTTACCAAAAGGTAGTTTGAGCTTTCTTTTCCTAGTCTTAATTATACCAAAGTCTGGGGCTTAATAAAATAGTCTCACCAAATGTAAAAGTTTAGGGAAATACTAGTAGACCTTTGAGACTTTTGGATCAAGGGGTTCCCCAACTTAATTGAACATCAGAATCTCCTGATGAACTCTAAGGATTATTGCTCTCTGGATATTTTGATTCACTGTATTTGGAATGGGGCTATATAATTATCAGCTTTTTTTTGTAAGTGAGGATTTTTACATTTGTAGTGATTATGCTGATTAGAAAGCACCTCTCTCAAAATGGTACATTTAGGAATTGTTTCCATTATCTAGCTCTGCAGTCTAATCTTTTAGTTAACTAGTGTGTAAATGGAGAAATCCAATATTTCAAAATGCTCATGTTTCTGTACTACATCTTTATTGTTTACTGTGTTCTTATATATATATATATATATATGTATATATATATATATATATATATATAGA
>ML664170.1:5973287-5993189 GCA_007570785.1 Antilocapra americana | reverse complement strand
CAGTATACTAATGCATATATATGGAATTTAGAAAGATGGTAACGAGAACCCTGTATGCGAGACAGCAAAAGAGACACAGATGTATAGAACAGTCTTCTGGACTCTATGGGAGAGGCCAAGGGTGGGATGATATGGGAGGACGGCATTGAAACACATAAATTATCACATGTGAAATGAATCGCCAGCCCAGGATTGATGCATGATACAGGGTGCTCAGGGCTGGTGCACCAGGATGACCCAGAGGGATGGAATCGGGATGGAGGTGGGAGGGGGGTTCTGGAAGGGGAACATATGTATACCCATGGCAGATTCATGTTAATGTGTGGCAAAATTAACATGATTATGTAAAGAAAAATAAATTAAAGAGGGAAAAGAAAAGACTGATATGAGTGGTCATTGATTGAAAGAGTTAATAGTGTTGAGTGTATTTTCTCCATAAATATATCTATAAATTCAACAGAACATCAACCAAAATTCTGGTAAAAGGTTTGAAATTAATAACTTATTCTAAAATTTACATAAAAAATAATTTTGGAAAAAAGTAACATTTGGAAGGCTTACACTAACTAGTTTCAAGATTGTAATAAAGCTACAGCAGTAAGAATAAGAAATAGATCAATGCAACAGATGGAGAGCTCATAAATAGACCAATGCATATCTGGGTAATTAATTTTGACCAAGGCATGTCAATTCAGTAAGAGAAAGGAAAGTCTTTTTAGCAAGTTGTGCTTGAAAAAGTAGATATCCATATAGAAATGTGAACCTTGACCCTACCTCACCCTTTGCACAAGAATAACTTTCAATTCCTCATGGATCTAAATTTAAAGGCTAACACCATAAAGCTTCTAGAAAAAAAAAAATTGTGACAATATGGAAATACTTAACCTTGGGATAGGCAAAGATTTCTGGGTAGAATTGAAAAATTTCTATTCATAAAACAAAAAATATATTAGGAGTTTATAAAAAAAGTTTAAATTTACGCTTATCCAAAGATATGTAAGCCAAATATTGAAGGAAAAAAAAGAGTACACTTATAAATCAATTTTTTTTAATTAAAGAAAGATTGAATAGCCCATTTGGAGGGAGGCAGTTTGTGAGGGGGGCAATGGATAACTATGTGAAACAGGAATTTCACAAATAAAATACAAGAATGGACAAGAAACATATGAAAAAATGCCTAGTCATCATTCATCATGACAATGCAAGTTGAAGCCACGATGACATATTTTTCATCCTTTGATAACTCAATGTAGGTTTGGGTGTGGAGCAACTAGAATGCTCACAGGAAATGAAAAATGATGCAACCACCTTAGAGGACTCTGTGTAATATTTTATGAATCAAATATGCCATATGACTAAGTAAGCCTACAACTAGATATTTACCAAGGTGAATTGAAAGTATTTGTTCATAGAAGTGTTTATAAACAATGGTTAAAATGACTTTAGTCATTATAGTCCTTAACTAGGAACAGTCTGAATAGCCATCAATAGGAGAATGAATGAACCAACTGTGATATTTTCTTATAATAGAATATGCCTCAAGAATACAAAATAAATTAACTCCAGGAGTATGACAACAGGATAGATTAATCTCAAAAATATAATGTTAAACAAAAACAGAATTAAAGAGAATGGGATGTACTATTTTGTTTATATGAATTTAAGAACAGGACAAAAAGTATGTGGTAATGGAAATCTGAACAATTAATGCCTCAAGAGAGATGGGGTTGGCTGGAAGGCTGTAAGATAGCATTGTGTAGAATTATTTTTTAAAAGTTATCTGTCATTTCTTACTTGTTGGGTAGATGTATATAATTAGGAAAACTCATTGAAATGAACATTTAAAGGAGTCTTTATTCATGGGAACATAAATGTGTGTGTGTGTGCTCACTTAGTAATTTCCACCTCTTTGCAACCCCATAGGCTGTAGTCTGCCAGGCTAATTCTGTCCACGGAATTTTTCAGGCAAGCATATTTGAGTGGGTTGCCATTTCATACTCCAGGCGATCTTTCCCACCTAGGGACTGAACCTGGCTCTCCTACACTGCAATCAGATTCTTTACCATCTGAGTCATCAGAGAGGCAGGAGTCTTTATTCATATATGACACATTTGTGAATAAAGAAATCTCAGTGTAACCTACCAAAAAATCCAACTGAATTAGTAAGTGAATTTACTAAGGATTCAGGATATAAGATCATTAAACAAAAGCTATTCTTTTGTATATTCTAGTAAGATATAATTAGAAAGTATGATTATTAAAGATACAATTTGAATAGATTAAAAATTAGATTAGAACAAATCATATACAAATTATATCTAATTTTTTAAAAAAATACACCAAAGTTTAAAATGTAATTATCCTCAAAGGAAATGATTGTATCACCTGATATGAACAATTCTATCTTAGGGTGTTATTTTTTAAAATATTCTTTGTAGTTTATATTTTCAACTGTCTAAACAACAGTGTCATTTGTTTTTCTCGTCTGTAGCTATAAAATAACCTGAATCTTAGATCTATTTTTAGATCTAATCTTTACTATCCTATTTGAAGCACTCTAAATGATATAAGTGAAGTGAAGTCACTCAGTTGTGTCCCACTCTTTGCAACCCTATGGACTATATAGCCTACTAGGCTCCTCCTATGGGATTTTCCAGGCAAGAATACTGGAGCAGGTTGCCATTTCCCTCTCTAGAGGATTTTTGCCATCCAGGGATCATTCTTACCCAGGTCTCCCACATTGTAGACAGATGCTTTACCATCTGAGCCACCAGGGAAGTCTTAGTAAAAGCCCATATCCCCTTGAAACATAACCACACCTTTCCCTTTACTCATAAATATCTACTATGTCTACCTAAGAGATTCCTTACTTGGGATTTTGCATGACTGTAACTCTAAGAATTTCCTTCCTTTTCCACCTACTCCAAAAAAGGGACAAACTATTCTCTACATTAGTTTGTTTCTTACCTGGTCTCCCATTCTCCCAGGTATTAAACTGTACAGTAACCTGAATTCTTCTTTCTGTTTATCACTCATCCCATGAATAGCTGGGAAGTTTGTTCTCTCCTCCAGCCTAGTAGTGCCTGTTTTACTGTTTCATTATAATATATTTATGCCAATATTAATTTATTTTTCAGACTCATTCACTTACTAGAGTATATGCTTCTACATGACAAGGCCATATTCTCGTTTATCTTTGTGCATAGAATTCATAAAAAATATATATTTCTATGCCTAATTATCTTAGAAGTAGAACATATTATGAAAATCATCAATTCCAACTTTAACAGTAAATAACATAGCTTTCCTTTGGATTCAAATTACTGTTATCTGGAAAGAGACAAAAGGGCAATTTGCAATAACTCTTCAAAAACATGAAATTCTCCAGGTTCAGACAGTAGGCTTTAGTATTTACATTTTATTTAAGATAAAAGTTGATGCTGTTTAAATATTGAATGAGCCCTTTTAGCTAAAAAAGATTCTTTAAAATTGAAAGAAACTTTCATCTTGAGATGTTAAAAGGAATGAGTTTCATTTGTGAAAACATGTTTCTTACTATGAATTATGGGTACCTATTATGTTGTTCTGTATTGGGTATTTCTTATTATTATAGTCCTAAATTCTGAAAGCACATTATGGTTCTTTGGTTTATAGCATGAGATGAAACATAAAAACTCAAATGGTGTGGTGATGTGTTTCACTGTTCATGTAATCCTCTTCCTCTTAATTTGCACAATGGTAAGATGCTCCAATTTCAGTCTGAATTTGGCAATAAGAAGTTCATGATCTGAGCCACAGACAGCTCCCGGTCTCATTTTTGCTGATTCTATAGAGCTGCTCCATCTATGGCTGCAAAGAATATAATCAATCTGATTTCAGTGTTGACCATCTGGTGATGTCCATGTGTGGAGTCTTCTCTTGTGTTGTTGGAAGAGGGTGTTTGCTATGACCAGTGCATTCTCTTGGTAAAACTCTATTAGCCTTTGCCCTGCTTCATTCTGTACTCCAAGGTCAAATTTGCCTGTTTCTCCAGGTGTTACCCTGACTTCCTACTTTTGCATTCCAGTGCCCTATAATGAAAAGGACATCTTTTTTGGGTGTTAGTTCTAAAAGATCCTGTAGGTCTTCATATAACTGTTCAACTTCAGCTTCTTCAGCAGTACTGGTTGGGGCATAGGATTGGATTACTGTGATATTGAATGGTTTGCCTTGGAAACAAACAGAGGTCATTCTGTCATTTTTAAGATTGCATCCAAGTACTGCATTTAGGATTCTTTTGTTGACCATGATGGCTATTCCATTTCTTCTAAGGGATTCCTGCCCACAGTAGTAGATATAATGGTCATCTGAGTTAAATTCACCCATTCCAGTCCATCTTAGTTCACTGATTCCTAGAATGTCAACGTTCACTCTTTCCATCTCCTGTTTGACCAATTCCAACCTCAGATATGCAGACAACACCACCCTATGGCAGAAAGTGAAGAGGAACTAAAGAGCCTCTTGATGAAAGTGAAAGAGGAGAGTGAAAAAGTTGGCTGAAAGCTCAACATTCAGAAAACTAAGATCATGGTATCTGGTCCCATCACTTTATGGAAAATAGATGGGTTAACAGTAGAAACAGTGTCAGACTTTATTTTTTTGGACTCCAAAATCACTGCAGATGGTGACTGCAGCCATGAAATCAAAAGACACATATTCCTTAGAAGGAAAGTTATGGCCAACCTGGATAATGTATTGAAACGCAGAGACATTACTTTGCCAACAAAGGTTCGTCTAGTCAAGGCTATAGTGTTTTCAATAGTCATGTATGGATGTGAGAGTTGGACAGTGAAAAAGGCTGAGTGCTGAAGAATTGGTGTTTTTGAACTGTGGTGTTGGAGAAGACTCTTGAGAGTCCCTTGGAATGCAAGGAGATCCAACCAGTCCATCCTAAAGGAGATCAGTCCTGGGTGTTCATTGGAAGGTCTGATGTTGAAGCTGAAACTCCAATACTTTGGCCACTCATGCAAAGAGTTGACTCATTGGAAAAGACCCTGATGCTGGGAAGGATTGTGGGCAGGAGGAGAAGGGGATGACAGGGGATGAGATGGCTGGATGGCATCACCAACTTGATGGACGTGGGTTTGGGTGGACTCCGTGAGTTGGTGATGGACAGGGGGGCCTGGCATGCTGCAGTTCATGGGGTCGCAAAGAGTCGGACACATCTGAGCAACTGAACTGACTGACTGAAGATGCTCCAAGCATGCTTTTTACTTAGATTTCTCAGAAATGGATCCATTTGTTCTAAGTAAGTTTCTAGCATGGGAAAGATATATGTTTACTATTAGTTATTTACTACTCTTCAGTGTTTATATATTTCCTTTGATAACTCTCTTTAGTAACTATCTTCATTTTTTATTTCCCAAGAATACTCTTAGTTTTTATTTTTTCCTTAAGTGTTTATAACTTTAAAGAAAATTTTAAAGAGTTTACTTTTTTCTTTGGTGGAAGGATCTACTGCTCATACATGCTTTTTGATTACTCACCTGACTCTATTCAAAATATTTTTTAAAATGCATTAAATTACACTTTAAGAGAATGTTGTATAAAATGGTATTTACTGTCAGTGTGTATTACAGAAATGCATAAAGGTATTTCCTAAAATTTGATTTCTTCTAAATATAGGTAAATCCTATAGACATAGACATTTTTCATTTCCTTCTACTTTAGTTATGTTAACTGTGGCAACCACTTACTGAACATGCAACTTATACAAGCATTACTTCAATAATTTGTATTTATTATATTGCAGTGTCCAAAATGTTCATTCACAACATCTTATTAAAAACCTGAATGAACTTTTTGGCCAAGCCAATATTATTCCAATTTCATAACAGTCATATGAGGCAAGTGTTATTGTGTCATCCAGAAATGGGAAACTGAAATGTCAAGATTTTGAAGAGATGAAAGTGGCCAAACCTAAAATTGAACTCAATTTTGAATGACTTCAAAGACTACCATCAACCATCCTCCTTATATATTATATATGGGAGAATTTTCTATATTACAGGTTCTTTATAAAATTTTTTCAACATACTGATGAGGGTAGGTTGGAATTTTAATGTTAATAAATCCTGATAATCTCTACCTTTCACAGAGAAATTTATAGAGAGAATGATTTTTATTTAGGTAATGAATTTATATTCAGTCTGAATGTGGCCTAGAAACATGTTCCATATTGTAAACTTTACTCCAGTTTCATGCCAGGGAAAATCATTAAGCTGTAGCTATGACTGAGCGGCTGAACTAAACTGTAGCTATCTGGATTTGACTGAACTGGTTGAGAAGTTTGCTGTGGTTGATTCCCATCCATGACCAGCATTGTTCTGTATGAAGTTGTGTGTGTGTAATTGGAATGGAGACTTATACTTTCTGGTACTGGTAGAGGAACTGTTTTCCTTCCTGATGAGAAGCAGATCAATAATACTTCTGAAGATGACTCATTCATATGATTGGCTAGGGTTTGAATCCTTCACTCTTTTAGGCTTAATGCAGGAGTGAGTACACGCTCTGTTGTAGCAAACTCTTTGTAACCCCAGGACTGTACCCACCAGGCTCCACTGTCCATGGAATTTTCCAGGAAAGAATACTGAAATGTGTTGCCATTTCCTACTCCAGGGGATCTTTCTGATCCTGGGGTCAAACTCATGTCTCTTGGGTCTCCTGAACTGGCAGGCAGATTCTTTACCATTAGCACCCCCTAGAAAGGCCTTCAGGCTTAACATATTAGCCCAAATAGAGAAAACATAACAGAACCCTTTTTTTAATCCACTTCTCAGAAAAGTAACCTAACTCTCCATCTTGAAATCAAGATTATTGTTGAGCAGTTTTATTTCAGGTATGGGGATGCCCTTGCCTGAAGAAAAAGAGAAGGAAGGAAGTAATATATTAGAGAATCCTGGAGAAGATATTTGACTTTGTATCTGAAAGAGAAAGATCTGTGTGCTATAAGTAAAGGGAATATAAAATTGTCTGTGACTAATGGGAAGTTAGCTAATCTTAGACAACATAAACATTCCTTTAATAAGGAATGAGAGATTCTAGTTGTTTATCAATGTCATCTGTCCCTTTTTCTTTAAAGAAGTGAATTTTTTTTTCTATTTCTAGGTTGACACTGTACTCAACCTAAATGATCAGCTTCCTACATTTTTTGAAAGTATGCATAGCCACATTATTCAGTTTTGGCCAACAAGATATAGGTAGATGTATCATTGGTGAGTCTTCCTGCAAAGTTTTTGAAAGGGAAAGAATTAACTTGAATATGCTTTCTGCCTTTTGCCCTTGGCCTTTCCCCTTTCACTTGTATGGATATACTGCTAGGAGATAGAGTAACCATCTTCTGATCATGAAGACAAATGCCAAACTTTATGGAGAATGAGGTTCAGAGTAAAAGGAAGACATTGTGAGGACATTGTGAAGCTCCTATACGGATTTGCACTACTTCCTCTAAGACTCTTTTTTTTGGGGAGGGGAGGGGGAATTTTTGTTTAAGTCACTATTAGGCATTCCTCTGAGATATTTTGGGTTCAGTTCCAGACTACCACAGTCAAGTGAATATCACAATAAAGCAGATCACATGACTTTTTTGTTTCCCAGTGTAGGTAGAAGTTATGTTTACTATATACTATAATCTGTTAAGTGTACAACAATCTATCTCTGAAAAATGCAAATGACAGTTAACAATACTTAATTGCTAAAAAGGGCTGGCCCTCCTCTGAGCCTCCAGTGAGTTGAAGTAGTACCATCAAAAAATTACTGATCACAGATTCCCATAACACATATAATAATAATGAAAAAGTTTGAAATATTCCAAGAATTAACAAAATGTGACACAGAAGCTCAAAATGTGCAAATATGGCTGGAAAAAATGGCACAACTAGACTTCCCTGATGTAGAGGTGTTCAAATCTTTAATTTATTAAAAAAAACCAAAACAAAATAGCAACAACACAGAATCTAAAAAGAGCAATAAAATGAAGCACATATGTATTGAGCAAATGGCACAATCTCAACAGACAGAAATAAGTGGTAACATCTTTTTCATGTACTGTATTGATAGGTTGAAAATGCTGTATTGTTTTCATAAATACCGTGGCTAGAATTCCTCTTGACCAAGGACCCTCAGAGACTGCAAATAGAACAAGCTAAAGCGAGAACTGACAATGCATTTGAGTGTTTTACCACACCAGTGAGCAGATGCAGCCAGATCTAATTACTCAAGCCTGGTTCTTGAGCAAGACTACTTGTAGATTTCTGAAGGCCCCATGGGTACCACGTAGGCTTTTCCAGCTTTAATGATTTTACAAATATTCAGCACAGTTTCAGTGGGACATTGATGAGAAAATAACAGAATCTTCTGCTGACCCCAATTTAGCTGTTTCTGTACCTAAGAGTTCTTTATTTGTGAAGGTTTAAATTGTTCTATAGGTGATGAAGGGTTTACTTGCTGATTCAGCAGTCAAGAATCCGCCTGCCAGTGCAGGAGATGAGGTTCAATCAGGAAGATTCCCTGGAGAAGGAATAGCAACCCCATTCCAATATTCTTGCCTGGAAAATCCCATGGGCAGAGGAAACTGGTGGGCTACTGTCCACAGGGTCACAAAGAGTCAGACATGACTTAGCCACTAAACAACAATAATAGGTAATGAAATTTTCATTGTATCTGTACCTCAAAGCTGGAAATAAAAGGTGAATAAACAAAGGAAGGCAGAATACATTTTCCTTAGAAAACAAAAAACTTTGAAAATTACCCATAGCCACAATTTAGAGAAATATATGAAATTTAATAATTATTCAACCACATAATTAATTAAACAATCTAGTTCAGTCTCTGATTTCATACCAGAAATATGGCAAAAAGCACATAATTTCTATGTACCTTAGCTAATAGAAGCCTGAATCCTAAACTAATATCTTTATAAGAAATTTATCATTCTATCTTGAAACAAAAAACACCTACCCAAAGAAGTATGTTTGCAAATAAGCATAACATCAAAATGTAAACTGTCTTCATATAAAAAAACACCTTTCATAATAATATTTAAGAAAGAAAAATGTGCAAATTGAAAGCCTACTACTTTAAAAGACCTCAGTACTAGAATTTTCAATGTATATCTGTAGACATTCTAATATATCTTAAATCACTCTTTTCTGCTTGCTAAAAATACTTATTCTCTTTGAAAGTACTGGAACATATTACCTGTATAAATGTATGAAATAAGTTTAATGCAATAAGAAATACAATATATATTAACTTAAGAAACTAGATATTAAAGCTATCTTATTTTAATAATCATACTGATCATAATGTAATTGGCCATTAGAGTAATATAAACAGTATTTTATTAACCTGGAATCCTGAGGCCCAAAAATCATAATCAATTGTGTTAATTTAGGTAAGGTGAATACCTCTCAAGATTTCACGTTTCTCATTTGTAAAGAGAAAAAGTTAAAGTACACTTGTCTCTATTAATTGAAGAATATGTGTTAAAATTATTGCTTTGAGAATATTCTAGATCTAAAATTTGACAGATATTACCCAGCAATTATAGGTTGAAGAAATTATGGACATCATTTTGGGGGTCTGATCCATAGTCCTCAAAATAGCATAACCCAAGGATTGCAATTTTCCTTTTTTTTAAGTTACTGCTATTGGAAAGATACAGTGTCAACCAAACTGGGATAACTCCTTTTTTAACTATCCTGAACTTTCACATCTTTTTCCAGGGTGTTGCTTCTAAGTCTTCCAATAGATATTTATTGTGCCATTCATTATAATGTTTGCTGATACTTTCATGTCCTACTTGGAGTTAAATTATAAGGCAGGACATCTTTATTTGGATTTTTGTTAAATTCTGACATTTCAATAGTAGTTACACTGAATAATATCCTTGCCAGGGGCTGACAGATAGCTTCCCTGATAGCTCAACTGGTAAAGAATGTGCCTGCAATGCACGAGACCCGAGTTCAATTTCTGGGTCAGGAAGATCCCCTGGAGAAGGAATAGACTACCCATTCCAGTATTCTTGGGCATCCCTTGTGGCTCAGCTGGTAAAAAATCTGCTTGTAACATGGGAGACCTGGGTTTGATCCCTGGGTTTGGAAGATCCTCTGGAGAAGGGAAAGGCTACCCACTCCAATATTCTGGCCTAGAGAATTGCATGGACAGTATAGTTGATGGGGTTGCAAAAAGTTGGACACGACTGAGTGACTTTCAGTTTCACTTTGCAGATGTGTTTGGAATCTGTGTGAACTGTCTTGTTCTGAGTACTGATAAATAGGTGAAGAAATAGTACAATGGATAGCACTCCATAAAATCTGTAATAGCTTCTTCCCCTTTTTCTCACCTGCAGCTCACAAGTATGTACACACACACATACACACACACAGAAGCAGTGTGAGGTTACCATTAAATTTATAGTTTTACTCCATGGACTCATCTTGAACTCGAATTACAATGGCTCTTTGCAATTCATCACACGAGAGACTATAAGAAAGTGATGGATGAGTTGGCCTAAATCTATCATTATTAATAGAAAACAATTCAAATATTAAGGTGCTTAACCCATTAAACCAGTGCTTTCCTTATCCTGTCTAAAGGATAACATAACAGCATCTTCATCATCAATCATCCTCATCATCATCTTGAGGTACTTAAGTATTATTGAAGATGAATTCAAGAATGAGTAGTTCTAATTTTGTATCATGCTGTGATATGTTCTTCTCCTAGTTTCCAGGGTTCTGATGATGCCTAGGTAACTATGATAGATAGTGTTCTCCACCTGATCTTTCTCTTAAGTTTGGTGAATTTGCTTGTAAAAACTACTAGCCTGTATATCTTAACAGAAAATCAATTAGTCTTAATGATACAAATATTTGCCTAATACGTCTCCATAGGGAGCCAATATTAATCAAAGACTCAGAATGATCTGTAATTAGCACATCAATTGTACATGTGTTAGTGGGTGATTCTAAAGTGCTTAAGGATTCTTGAAATACTTTATTCTTTATTATAATTTAAATTCTTTCTCCTGACACTTTATTTGAATTTCTTACCCCAAGATGTCATTGTCTTTCCTCTGGACAGTGCCCCTAGCCTTCTAACTTCCACTTCAACCTTGGTCATGTACAGCTCAGAATAACTTTTTTACAATATAAATATAAATCAAGTCTCTCCTGCACAGAGGAGCCTGGCAGGGTACAATACATGGTGTCGCAAGAGTCAGACATGACTGAGTAACTAAACCACCACCACTACCTCAGATTATATCTGCCCAGTATCTTTGCATCACACTAAAATAAAATTCTGGGTTTGAGCCTTGTTTATGTTTTCTGAATCAATTCCTCCCACTATCTCCCTAACATTCAGTTTTCCAGCCACAAATGCTTTCTGTATGCTTCAAGCTTTTTTTCTGTTCATAGGGATCTGTATGTGCCACGTTCTCTGTCCATAATACTGCCTGATGATTCCTTGTCCTTTCAATTTAATCTAGTGACATTTCAGAAACCTCTCCTCTCTTTGCTGAATCTAAAGTATTACCCACTTCAACCGATGTCTCTCCTATTTTCCCCTATATTTACTTCATTTGTAGGATTCATTGCTTTCTGGAATTTTCTTCATTGACTTATTTAATTATAACTGTAACCAAATTATAGTATAAAATCAATTTAATTATAAGCAGTAACCAAACTTAAGAGATAGATCAGGTGGAGAACACTAGCTATCACAGTTACGTAGGCATAATCAGAACCCTGGAAACGAGGAGAACAAAATACAGCATGATGCGAAATTACAACTACCTATTCTTGAATTCATATTCAATAATATTTAAGTACCTCAAGATGATGGTGACGATGGTTGATGATGAAGATACTGTTATGTTATCCTCTAACAGGATAATATCTAAATTCTCCATTGGAGTGGTTAGCTATTCCCTTCTCCTGGGGATCTTCCCCACCCAAGGATCAAACCTGTGTCTCTGGCATTGCAGGCAGATTCTTTACCATCTGAGCCACAAGAGAAGTACAGTTATGACCTATCTGTACCCAGTAAACATAAGCTTCAAGAAAGCAAGTACTTTTGTTCAAAGCTATATTCCTAAAGCCTGAAACAGTGACTGTCAAATAATAAGTATTATATATATAATTATTATATTTATAATTATATATAAATAATAAGTATTATATATATATATATATAGCATATATAAAAGCTAAATTGAAAGTAAGTATTCGATAGAATCCCTCTCTCCTTTTCACCTTTTCTGATTGATTTACAAGGCTATTATTCATAAGTTATTTTAAAATTTTACCTGGACTTTATATGTTTTCTTATTTTTGTTATACTGAAAAATTTTATTAATGGGTATATCTGCTTATATATGAATAGAACTTTCCAGTCACTTCACTAAACTCTGGGGGAAAGTGAGGAAACAATGATGAATATTTTGAGGCTTGCATAGTGCCTCTTTTCTCTGGGAATTTCTAAGCTTTTCTGGATTGCTGGCCTTAATGACACTTTGTCTTTATAGAGTGTCTTTTTAAAGAAGTATATCATGTTTGTGTTCTAATAGGGGGTATAACCTACCCTGTAGGCTGCAAGTAGGGTGCATCTAATCTGATTCTAAGGAATCTCACCTTTTTATTAATAATATAAATTCACTTGGCTCTATTTTCACCCCCAAATTGTTTGCTGTTCTATTATCAGCCTGAAAGCCTCACTTGTTGCTTTCCTTGTGAACCAACTCAAGGAGAGATTAAAGTAAGCCAGCTGAGGGACTTTCCAATAAGAAACCACAATTCATAGTAATTATTTTAGAACTGAAGCAAGTCACAGAGTCACAGGTGAACAGAGGGAAGAACCTGTGGTTTGGCTTCTGGGGACAGTACTGTCACTTGTACCTATACTCAGAAGGAAACCTATCTTGGGCTCTGTGATGTTCTCTGACAGCTCATAAAAGAGGGCACCATATCCCTTTATTTATTTATAGACTTCTTTTATATTTTGACATGATAAAAAACTGTGAGTCCTATGCAGGTAGTTGGATTTCTTTTCAGAGAAATGCAGGAAGAAAAATATTTGTCCTCCTTCCTCCGAACCTCTAATATGGGAACAATCATGTTTTGAAATTCTGTAAGAGATATGATGTAAGCTAATTGAGATTCAATTAGTACATCACATGCTTTTTGCTATGCAGAAGCTAACTGGGGATCTGTCTATTAGAAATTACTCATAGCTGCATGAGAGCAAGATGAATAGTAATTTAGACCTTGAAAGACAAGCAAGACTATAAATGGAAGTAAAAGTGAAGCTAATGGAAGATCACCCAAGAACTTTTCAGAATTCCCTAATGAGAAATTCTAATTTTTATATTTGACATTAGGGCTTATGATAATGACAAGACCTCAAGATTTAAGTACAATTACATCCATAAAATGCATGGCAAATATCTTGAAAACTAGCTATTAAATTGAACCTTTGAGCTAGATTTGTCTCACTCTCTTATAATGGTTCATAGCATGAGAAATTCTGGATTTACCTTTCTTTGTTATTAACAAGCAACATAATTCCATATTATATGTCTAATTATATATTACAGCCAAAGTGATCTTTTCAAAACCAAAGACAAAATGTCACTCCTCTGCTCAAAACATTGACATAGCTTCCCATCTTCCTGAATATTAATTATAAAGACCTTACCATAGTCTTCACTACCCACCCCTACTCTCTGCCCTGGCCACATTTCAGTCCTTCTCTTTGTTCTAGCAACAGGCTCTACCTTTCTTTATGTTTCATAGCCATGCCATGTGGCCTGCTCAATTCCCAGACCCTTTAGCATCTCTTTCCTTATCAAGAAATGTCCTTATTACTGATCCTTATGGCTCATACCTTCATCTCACTCTGCTCTGTTGGGTGTTCACCTGTTCTCTCAGGTAGTGAAGAATCTGCCTGCAAAGCAGGAGATCTAGGTTCCATCCCTGGGTGGGAGAAGATCCCCTGGAGGATGAAATTGCAAAACACTCCAGTATTCTTGCCTAGAGAATCCCATGCTCAGAAGAGCCTGGTGGGCTACAGTCCATGGGGTCACAAAGAGTTAGATATGACTGAGCAACTACCACACATTTCCCTGATTAAAACTTCCCTGATTAAACTCCTTAACAAAAAGCACTCCTCTTCCTCAGACTTGGACCCATCATTTCTGTATTTGTTCTGATCTATTATACTTAGCCTTTGAAACCTGTATTTTGTTTATTTTATTCTATATTTTTCCACTGAGGATGTAAGTTTCCTAAGGCCAAATACTTTGGAATTTTGTTCATGACTATACCTCTGTTACATATTGAAACTGTGAAAGTATTAGTCAGTTAGCTGTGTCCAACTCTTTGTGACCCCATGGACGGTAGGCTGCCAGGCTACTCTGTTCATGGAATTCTCCAGGCAAGAACACTGAAGTAAGAAGCCATTCCCTTTGCCAGGGAATCTTCCCAGTATATTAGGCACTCAATGAATACCTGTCCACTGAATGAAAGATTTATGAGGCTTTACCTTTGTGATTTATTTAAATCAGTTAATTGTGCATTCAGTAATGAAAGAGAACAGAGTAACAATTTTTACATGAATTATTACAGATTAGTCTTCATCTTATAATAGTTCTATTATTAAAATTACTTGCATAATATTATTTTGAAGAGACATCTATGTGTCATTTAATCCCTTGAAATTAATTTTTTACTTTGTGAACAGCAAGTTTTATGAAAAATTTTAGGTAATCATACACTAAAAATATTCTATATCTGATCTTTTACATAAAAATATTTCTTCAAATATTAAATAATATTAGTTTCATTTTTTAAGGACTTCCCTGTAGCGCATATGGTAAAAATCTGCCTGCAGTGTAAGAGACCTGGGTTCAATCCCTAGGTCAGGAAGATCCTCTGGAGAAGTGAATGGCTACCCACTCTAGTATTCTTGCCTGGAGAATCTCATGCTCAGAGGAGCCTGATGGGCTACAGTCAATGAGGTCACAAAGAGTCAGACAAGACTGAGCAATTGCCACCACCACCATTAGTTTTATTAAGCAGATAAATGATGATTAATAAAAAAGAACAATTTATTTCAAGATTGCTTTATATAGGATTACTTTTTCAGTATTTTTGTTGCTATCCACACAGTGGAAATTGCAATCAAAAGCATATTTTATTGTAAACTATAAAAAAATTAGAGAATAGAATCACCCACACTAGTGTTAGCCAAATTAATGTGCATCCAACATAGAATTTAAGCAAGGTAGATATTGATATCATAAGCAATTTTACATATCTCTTTTCTTTAAAATTTTAGTTCCCTAAACTGTTTCCTTTTAATGTCAAAATAACTGTTGTTGATCTTTAGAAGATAGTTGCATAGTATTATTTGCTTTTCATTCATTATATCTCATATGAAATAATCAATTTACCTACCACCAGTTAAAATGCACAATTTCATAGTTCATTATAACATTCTGAACAATTGTGGACATGGATTATCTTATCTGCCTATCTAGGTAATAATCATCTGTCTACGTAACTATTTATCTATCAATGAATATTTAAAAACTCTTATCTGCACTTAATATACCTAGTTTTTCAAGTTGTAAAACAATTGGCTACTATAGTCTGCAGGAAACAGCACAAAATGAAAGAAAATAGACTGGCATGAACCTTTTATATAATTTATATTATTCAAGTGGCTCCAATTTCCATGAGGAAAAAAGTACCTAAATAACCTACCTTAAACATCAAGTCTCTTGTCAGGAATTTTTTTTCCTCCAACTTCAGTGTTGTATGAAAAATAAGCATCAGTTGGAAGCTGTAACCAGATTTCAGTAAATTTTGTGCAACATTAGATTATCAATTGTTAGATATCAGTCTGCTTGGAATATGTATTTTGCACAAAGGATAATATTTACTAATCTATAGTGATATGTATTCATTATTCTTTATTAAGGAACACTCCTTAAAACAAATAATGGGTTTTCCAAACAGCGTAAATGTTGTAATCATTATTCTTTTTCTTTTGCTGTCACATCTAATGTAATAAAGGTTAGTTGGCTAAAAACTCAACGTTCAAAAAACTAAGATCATGGCATCCGATCCCATCACTTCATGGTAAATAGATGGGGAAACAGTGGAAACAGTGAGAGACTGTTTTTGGGAACTCCAAAATCACCGCAGATCGTGATTGTACCCATGAAATTAAAAGACGCTTGCTCCTTGAAAGAAAAGTTATGAACAACCTAGACAGCATAAGAAAAAGCATTGATATTACTTTGCTGACAAAAGTCCATCTAGTCAAGGCTATGGTTTTTCCAGTAATCATATATGGATGTGAGGGTTGGTCTATAAGGAAAGGTGAGCACCAACAACTTGATGCTTTTGAACTGTGGTGTTAGAGAAGACTCTTGAGAGTCCCTTGGACTGCAAGGAGATGCAACCAGTTCATCCTAAAGGAAATCAGTCCTGAGTATTCATTGGAAGAACTGATGCTAAAACTGTAACTCCAACACTTTGACCACCTGATGCAAAGAACTGACTCATTCGAAAAGACCCTGATGCTGAGAAAGATTGAGGGTAGGAGGAGAAGGGAACAACAGAGAATGAAATGTTTGGAGGGCATCACCGACTCGATGGACATGAGTTTAAGCGTTTGAGTTGGTGATGGATAGGGAAGCCTGGCATGCTGCAGTCCATGGTGTCACAGAGAGTTGGACATGACTGAGCAACTGAACTGAACTGAACTTTAAAATATAATAATATAGTTGTATTTTATTAGTGAATGAAGCAAAATCAAACCTTATAAAATTCTACTCTTTTCTCCCTAGGTGGCATATAAAGGTGTTCAGATAAATAATTGCCAAGAAAATAGTTGAGGGGTGTGTAGGATGTGCTTTCTGTAGTTGTTTGCTTCTTCTTTATTGAATTTGATAATCCAAGTCATATGTGAATGTGTAAATAGAGCAGTCTTTTTCAAAATGCATATTCTATGTTCTTACTGCTACATAATAAATTAACTGAGAATTTAGCAACTTAAAACAAAATCTTATTTCATGATTGTGGGTCAAGAACCATCTGAGTGATTCTACTTCACATGTCATTGACTAGGGTCAATAGTAGCAATTGCAGCCTAGTGGGATAATGTCAAAGCTTGAAGCAATTTCACACATATGTCTTATGCCTTGGCTGAAATGACAAGAAAGTGAAACTGAACTGGACTAGCTGTCCGTATCCATATTTGACCACTCCAACATAATAACGTTAGAGTGCTTGGAATTCTAATACGGCTACAAAATAGTTCTAGATAGACTGAGTCAAGGGACAGGAAGTGGGAATTTTCTGTTTCATAAGGTCAGATTCATAAAAGAGCATAGGTTCTTTTTCCCATATTCCGTTCATTAAAAAAGTCCATTCAGATTCAAGGGAGAATATAAGCTCTATTTCTTTCTTTCTTTCCTTTTTTTTAAATGTAGACCATTTTTACAGTCTTCATTGAATTTGTTACAATTTTGTTTCTGTTTTATGTTTTTGATGTTTTGGACATGAGGCATGTGGAATCTGAGTTCCCTGATCAGGGAGTGAATCTGCATCCCCTGCATTGGAAGGCAAAGGCTCAACCACTGGACCACCAGGAAGGTCCCTAAGCCCTATTTTTTGGTGGGAAAAATCCCGTATCTCATTTTCAGTGTAATTTTTAATTTGTTGTAATTATAATGTTTATTTTCTTGCCTCTTATGTGTCTGAATGTAAATCAGAAATTCTAATTTATAATATCCTTTTGAAGGTATTCACGAGATGGAAAAAAGTTTTGTTATGTGAAAAAGCCCTCAATGACTCTAAGACCTTGCTTCATCATTCTTATTCACTTTCCCAAGATACTAAACTTTTATACTAGCCTTGAACAAAAATGAAAATAAAACAGACCATAATAAAATGAAAGAATCTTTCCTTGATTCCATATCAGTCAGTTGTTATGTCTTTTATCTGTTTCCTTACTTACAAATCAGTCACAAGCATATCATATACACAATGTTTCCACACCCACTTCTCTACCCACAAAAACTTGGCTTCTTACTTATATGTTTTCCAGAAATGTTTCCCACTCTTTTCCATCAGTGACTTTATAATCCAAGATGAATGTCTTTTTGCTTTGGACACTGTTGATCTCTCTTTACATTTGGAAATTAGTCATTGACTTTCTGAGTTACCACAAACCCTTGGTTTTCTAAATTTCATGCTGTTTTTTTGAGACTCTTCTTGCTTTTTCTATACTGTAGTTGTTAGTTCTGTCCAGAACTCTACCACAGTGTCTGCTGTTTTAAATTCTTATAGTCTCTCTAGGTGATTTCATTTTTGTTCACACTTGGAAATAGTCACTATGTATTGATGACTTATGTAGTCATATCTCTTTTTCAAACTTCTTGCCAGAACTTTAGTTCCAACATTCAAATACTGTTAGGCATCTTTGAATTGATATCCTAGGGTGGCTTCAAATTCTACATGTCTAACCTTGATCATCTTCCAATATTTACATATGTTTTTGGCAACATCAGAATTCATTAGCTCAATCATGTTATAAAGCAAGATTTATCTCTGGCTGATCTCTCTTTGTATGCTTTCCCAACCTTCCAGCCACTTACAGCCCTTAAGTAATCAGTCCTTCTGATTCAACCTATTATTAATAAATATTCCCTATGTTTTAAAATTCTCCTTTCAATTCCTACCAACACTGTCTGACTTGAACAGGAATGATGCAATTGCCTCCCATTTGCTTCCTGATCAAGTCTGATGTCCACTCAGATACTAGAATAAACCCTACAAACCTAACAATGATAATGACCCTACTGTGCTTCAAAAATTGTAATATAAAAGTAATTTGCGTTCTGCATGCTAAGTCTTTTCAGTTGTGTCCAACTCTTTGTGACCTTATAGACTGTAGCCCACCAGTCTCCTCTCTCTATGGGATTCTCCAGGCATGAATTCTGGAGCGGGTTGCCATTCCCTCCCCCAGGGAATCTTCCCTACCCAGAGATTGAACCAGTGTCTCTTAAATCTCCTTCACTGGCACTAGTGCCGCCTGGGAAACCAGGATCACAATAAATGTTTTTTAATGAAATAGAGTATATTGGGTTGGCCAAAAAGTTCTCAAATGAACATTTTGGTCAACCCAATAGTATATAGAAAATCACAAGGAGCTTTGCATTTAGTAAGAATTAGTTTATTACATGACTGTTACATATGTGCATGTGTACACACTGGATGACAATAAATATGGTCTTCTAACCCTAGAGTTTATATTCCCAGTCCAAGGATAATATATTGAGATAGAAAAACATAATCTAGAATTTCTATTTATTTCATCAAAAACATAAGAAATAACTTGAACTTGTCTGTATTAAATATACAGATGAGAACTGATACCCCTCCCTTACTCAGTACATCAGATAGTTGAATTCACATATCTACAAACTTCAATGTGTTCAGAAAGAAGGATCAGTGAAGGGATTGAAGATGATATCCTCACACTGTAAAAACCCTTCGAGTTATGAAATTGCATCTGTACTTGGTTAAGTAAATCCATGAATTATATTACCAGAGTTTTAAATAAATTAACAACTACAGTAGATCTGTGGCTCGTAAATCAACTATACTCTAAATTTTTTTTTTGTGTGTGGGCTTTTTTTTTTTTTAATTGTTTTTGCCATACATTGTCATGATATCACCATGGGTTTACATATGCTTCCCCTCCGGAACCTCCCTCCCTCCTCCCTCCCCCCGGGAAATCTCGCTGCACCAGTCCCGAGCATCAATCCTGGGCTGGCGATTGATTAGA
>ML664170.1:5896442-5973277 GCA_007570785.1 Antilocapra americana | reverse complement strand
CGCTGCACCAGTCCCGAGCATCAATCCTGGGCTGGCGATTGATTAGACACATGACAATTAACATGCTTCAATGCCCTTCTCCCATATCATCCCACCCTTACCCTCATCCACAAAGTCCACGAGTTTTAAAGAATAGATTTGTGGCTTAAAAAATGGTCACAAACAAACCACAGAGTAGAGACATATTTATGAGACAATAGAAAACATTGGATCTATAATTTTTATTCCTGCCAGGAGCTTTTCATTGGTAACACTAGAAAGTAAAGATTATTACAATACTAAAAAAATTGTCCAAAATTATTGTACCAAGGACAACCTTTTCTAGAGCAGCAGCAAAGACTGGATTGTGCATCAAGTTTCAAGAAACCACTTCTGTACCCCTTTAAGAATCATTTTAGTTGAAAAAAATATCTAGTATTTATTACAATCAGGTACCACACTGGTTGCTAACTCATGTCACCTCCTTCCCAATCCCTCTCTAATAGGTTGGGGATTTCTTTTTATATAAATTTATAACCTCCCAGGACCCCATGATAACTTTTGTGTGCTTTTCTTGTTACACTCACTTATAAGGAAGGAATCTGTCTTCCTCATGAATACCATGGTATTTAATTAGCTTTATACTCTCTGGCACAGATAGTTCCTGGCACAGAGCGGCCACACAGTAAATTTTGAATCCAAGCATATGAGTATGTGTTTCATGTGTGCATATATATATATAAATTCGTGAAAGTAGCCAAGTTAATGCTTTGGTTTACTATTTAATTTGAGCACAAGGAATAGACATGCAAGACGAACTTTATTTCATTAAAATAAGGATGGTCTATTCCTATCTTTAACCTTCTTTGGATATCATGTGTTTGTCCCAGGATATTCTTTGCACACAAAAATATGTAAAATTGAAAGGCTATTTACAATCTGTTATATACGTAATTATATTGAGCCTTTGCACATAGTGTATTGACTGCACATTTGCTGACGTGAGAAAAAGCAAAACAAGAAACCCAGAAATTAGCTGCATGTCAAATGTTTGCTTCAGTCTTTACACATTGAACAAGATATTTTTCAAGTTGATTTTTTTTTTGCTGTGACTTCTGCAGGTTTATGTACAATATCAGCATCATCCAAAAACATAGGTTCATATCAATCTTCTTGTTTTCTGAGTGATTATTTGACCATATTAACTTACATTTACCTTCAGAAACTAGAAGAATTACTATCTGACTAAACTTATTAAAAAATGTGCATTACTTATGTCAAGACATTAGGATTTCCTCAGGGTTTTTGTGAGCAAATAATCTAGAAACTAAGGAATAATAATATAAAAATCTATCTAATGGAGTGTGGATTCTAAGAGATGCGAAATTATGGTTAAAATAGGGTCACCCTACTAGATCAAGAAAGGTCTTTAGATTATTACCTGGTAACATGTAAAGTATACTGACATTAATTCTTTGTTACTGTTATTTTTACTTGTATCAGGTTTAATTATATCATTAAAAAGCACATGACACTTAGTCTTTTGCTGTGCAAATAAGATAAAATGATTTGTCCTTTGTTAACTTGTATTTTAAGAAACAATGTTGTCACCTCCAAATAAGTGTATTTTCTACATGAGTTGAAGATTCTATGTATGTAGAATCCAGTAATTTTAGTCTCATTTTACACACATTGTATGCATATCTAAAAAGCTAAAAAGTTCCTAGAGTTCAGACTTATATCTTTCAACAGACATTGCTACCGGGATTCAATAATATGGACCTGGTAACCTGAGGCAGAAGCCAGTGTGAATTTCTGCAAACTGTGTTCAACATAGTTGCGATAAATGGGGAGACTTGCACTTTTGTTTGCAAATAGTTCCCATGTGGTAATATAATAAATAATATAAAAAACCAATCTATAAGCTAATCACTGGAATGAAATAGTTTCCTAAATAACATCGACATTTATAAAATATGGGGCTTCCCTGGTGGCTCAGATGGCAAAGAATTTACCTTCAATGTGGGAGACCATGGTTCAGTCCCTGGGTTGGGAAGATCCCCTGGAGAAGGGAATGACAGCCCACTGCAGTATTCTTGCCTGGAGAATTCCATGGACAGAGGAATCTGGCAGTAAGATTACCCGATAAAAAGAAATTCAAATATTAGGCATAAAATTAAATCTTTGTATAACCAAGCAAATCAGAGCCCCATATTTGTAGACTGTTAATCACCAAGTTCATTATAACTTAAGGATATGCTGAGACCAATATTTGCACGTGTCTTGTCATCATGACCCAAAGCCAGAGGTGGCACGACTTAGTAATCCAGTGAGACAGTGGTTGGAGGCAGACAAAGCTAACCCCATCCACAATAACAATGCCTCTTCAAGCTTCCCCAGAATCACACCCAACACTATATCATGAATCAGGAATAAAAAGAAATTTTCTGAAGATCAGTGAGATCTCCTTAGACATGGTTGATTTCTTGAGGCTATATGAACGGATGGAGGTACGACCCCTAGTTTCATGTAGAACATCAGTATGAATTCAACTTTTTCACCAGAGAAACTGAAGACAGAAAGTTGCTTCATGTGCTCTTTCAAAGTCACTCTTAATGTAAAACCATATAACTAAGAGAAACAATTTTATTCCTTGAGGGTTGAAAGTGAAAGTTGCTCAGTCGTGTCCGACTCTTTGTGACCCCTGGCCCAGAAGGGGTCCGCGGAATTTTTCAGGCCAGAATACTGGAGTAGGTAGCTGTTCCCTTCTCCAGGAGATCTTTCCAACTCAGGGGTTGAATCCAGGTCTCCCACATTGCAGGCAGATTCTTTACTTGCTGAGCCACCAGGGAAACCCAAGAATACTGGAGTGGGTAGCCTATCCCTTCTCCAGCAGATCTTCCTGACCCAAGAATCGAACTGGGGTCTCCTGCATTGCAGAAGGATTCTTTACAAGCTGAGCTACCAAATAAGCAATTCCACTGACATGGCTTTGAGTCTACCTTTATTGTAATTCAAGATAGCTGCATTACTGCTTTGAGAAAGATTTGGCTCTCTCCTACTGCTGTTTGAACATAAGGAGTTCCCCTTCTTTGCTATTCAGAAAGAGTGGAACATGATCTGATTAAATTTCTTGTTATTCTAACCCCTTCAGTGATTGGGAATCAGAGGGTACCAGTTCAGCACACTACTTTTAAACAGAATGCCAGTTTGGCTATTTTGACTTTATGGAAGTATGTAAATAAGAGGACATTGAAATAAGTGCACATTTGGTATAGATGACATTTCTAAATATGAGCACTTAAATGGTCCCCTCTGTTTGTCCCTATTATAGGACTTATTTTATTACCATGCCTGTTTGTTTGAGTAAAAATTCCCCAAAGATGATGAACACTTTGAAGCCAGGAGCTATGACTTGTTCATTTTTGCATCTCCATTTTATAAATCAATAACTGGCACAAAGTGGTCCTCAATAACTAAGTATTGAATATGAGATAAAGATTGCATCAGCAAAATGTTGATGTTCAGTAAACCTCCCCAAAATTTAATGCTTACAACAACAATTATTAATGGTCATGAATCTGTGGATCATCTGAGCATTCTTATTTACCTGATCAGACTAGAATGATGTTGTCTGGGCTCACTCATGCTTCTGGGGTCAGTGATGGCTTTACCCATGGGATGTGATTTCTAAAATAGCTTTATTCTCATGTCCAGTGTCTTTCTTTCTATTATCAGAGCTAACGAGGGTGATTATACCACCATCTCTCTCACCAGCCAACATTCTAGTCAGAGGTTGTTCACATGGCAGTTGATGGCAGGTATTCCAAGAATGTAATCAAAGTTGAAAGTCCTTAATGCATATATGTGGAATCTAGAAAAATAGTAAGGATGGACCTAGTTCTAGAGAAGAAATAGAGATGCAGATATAGACACAGATATGTGGACGTAGGAGGCAAAAGGGGAGGGCGGAATGAATTGGGAGATTAGGTTTGACATAAATACATTACCATGCATAAAACAGATAGCTAATGAGAACCTTCAGTATAGCACAGGGAGCTCATCTTAGTGCTCTGTGATGACCCAGAAGGTGAGATAGGGGTGGGCAGGAGGTCTAAGAGGGAGGCTATATATATGTATGTATGTATATATACACACACACATATGTATACATATAGCTGATCTATATAGCTGATTCATACAGCCAATTCATACAGCTGACTCGGGCTTTCCTGGTGATGCAGATGATAAAGAATCCACCTGCAATGCCAGAGACTCAGGTTTGATCCCTGGGCTGGGAATATCCTCTGGAGAAGTCAATGGCTACCCTCTCCAGTATTCTTGCATGGAGAAGTCTGTGGACTGTGGAAACTGGCAGGCCACAGTCCATGTGTTCTCAAAGAGTTGGACATGACTGAGGATTAAGACACATAATCATAGCTGATTCACATCATTGTATAGGAGAAACTAACACAACAATATGTAAAGTAATTATACTAAAAAAAAAATCCTATCAATTCATCTCAAAAAAAAAAAATTGCAAGTGCTCCTAAGCCTAGGCTGGAGGCGTTTCTGATTTGCTTATTTATTTGTTCAAAGTAAATCACACACACAGAAAGCAAACTTGTTTTCAATATAGGGGGAAAGAGATTTCCACCCTCTCAGGTTTTGATGGGAGGAGCTGCAAGCTATTGTGGTCACTGTTTACTGCAAATCATAAAACATTCAGGATGTCACAAAGAGAGTAAGCTACTATGGAATCTGAACTCTCCTCCCTATAATGACAACAGCAACCTCATTAATACCTTCTTTCTTTCTGCCTGGGATCTGAGTTCCCTTCAAAACCCACTTCTATACTAATTGTTAGCTTAACTCCCTGTAAAATGCTTTACTTTTTGTTATTGTTGTTGTACAACCCCTTAGCCTCTATCTACCTGGAGAGGCTAGACAGAATTGAAAATCTGAGCAAAAACATCTGTCCTGCTTATAGAAAGATGTTTTGAGAACAACTGGAAATTTCAGTGGCCTGGTGCAAGCCCGGATTTATGACTTCTTTTCGTTTTACTTTATGTCTTGATTCTACTCAGCCTTAAGAAGGCTGCAGTTCAGATAATAATAGCTCATTTCTGAAGTGGGTTCAACAAAAGAAAGCTTTGACCATTCTTTTAGCCCTCTTTTAATAGTGAGACTATCATAAGCTTTTTTTTCTTCTTTTTTTAAGCAGGTGGTCTGTAGCATCAAGTGTTATAAGAACCCCTCAGGAGTTCACCGGCTACATTGGATAGAATCGTTGAATTAGATGATATCTCTAAAAAAATATAGGGAATGCCATTAAAATAAAAACTAAGCACTGTAAGTGAGAACAAAAAATTCTAGGCAAAGCAGTTTTCAGATCTTAGTAAAACTGTGGGATTAGTAAAAGGTCCTTTTAGAAATGCCTGATTTGCCTATAATTTTGCTTTGTTTCAGAAAGTTGTCTGTCTTCACTAAGTTACTAACTGATGATATTTGAGCGGTTTTTATAGAAAATATTCCTGGCCTCTAGACCAGGAAGAATGGATTTAAACAACAGCAAATGGATTACTGTGACAGCCTTCATGTCACACTGAAGGTCACAAGCTGCCCTTGAGTAATCTTGGGGACTTTCATGCATGCAGTCATATATTCATCTAATAAATGTTTATTGAGCACCTTCTATATATCAAGCACTGAGGCAATTACAGAGAAGAATGAGGTATAACCTTACCCTCAAGAATTATACTGCCTGGAAAAGAAAGCTTGCAAGTAAGTTGATGATAAGTTATGAAGTGGAGATAAGTATAAAGTGCTCTGAGCACACAGGGGAAAATAACTAAATAATATTTGAAGAGCTGGAGGTGAGTTAACAAGGAAGGTAACATAGAATATAGATCAAAACGGATAACTATTCATTATTCACAAGAGAAGCAGGGTCCAGGAAGTGTGAGTGATACAACTATAGCACAAAAATGGAATGGGATTTTTGTCTCTTTGAGAAATTAAAAGACAAGTCAGCTCTCAAAAGCATATGTTCTATTGTACTAGGAAGACAATAATATTTGCAGGTTTAATATTATTGAGTCAGAATTATTGTTGTTGTCAGTTGCCAATTCATGTCTAACTCTTTGAGACCTTATGGACTGAAGCACACCAGGCTTCCCTGTCCATCTCCCGCTTCCAGAGTTTGCCCAGGTTCATGCCCATTGCATTGGTGGTGCTATCAAACCATCTTATCCTCTTTCAGAATTACCAGTGTTCAAATTCTTGTACCAGCATTGTTATCCAGTATATCACACACTCTGCTTCTCCTGAGTCATATTTGAGTGAGTCATCTCCTATGTCCTTCATATGTACCTGGATTTTAGTACTTTTCATACTGGTTTGTATCTGTGATTATACTTGGCTTTAAACTTGAAAACAGTACTGTCTCTTATCATATTTATATCTGTTTCACCTGCAGCAGTACAGGATATTTGTAATACTTGCCTAATGCTTTTTTCTTTATTTTCCTAAGTTACTTTAATTTTTCCCAACCTTAGTGTTAAACTACTTATCCAACCTTTTAGTAAGCCTATTTTATTGTCCCAAACTCTTAATAACCTCCACTGATACCTATTTTTTTAATTGAAGTATAGTTGTTTTAGAATGTTGTGTTAGTCTCTGCTGTACTAGCGATAATCTCAAATATTCTCTTAGATCTAAATTGGTTTTTTAACCCAAATAAATTCAACAAAAGCACTGAACCTCATGAATATCCAGAAATGGCCAAGGATCCTAACACAGTATCATCTGTACCAGAGTTTGTCAAAATATTAAGAGCCATTTAGGGGAGAATATAATGAATCTCACTCAAGTTATGTGTTTGAAGAAACATGTTTGTGTCCCACTGTTCTTTTATTGTCTAAATGTAGCTGCTTTTATTCAGCTATGTGTAGAGTTTTATCTTTTCCCTTCTTCCAACTGTACAACTTTTAGAGTTGTGAAAATCTGCAAATCAGTGGCCTCTCAATATCTGGTAGTGATGCATCAAATGTGCTACAGTGGTCTGAACATTCAATCTAACAAAAATCTGTGTGCGCAGTATTTGTGTCTAGATTCAGAAACAATATCTGTGGAATTACATGCAAGCATTCAATGAAAAATCTTAAAATAACTCACGAGAGGTCTTCCTGATATCTGTTTTAATTTCAACAATGGAATCCATAATGTGGACATAGAACCAGGTTCTATGACTGCATTGCACTGTTAATGGAATCACTGCATGAGTGATTTAAGACATATTTAAATGTCATGCTTTAGGCATTTTTGCCTTTTTTTGACAAAAGAGATGACATGGTGGTTGTTTTTCAGAAGTTATTGCTTTCTGAGCAAGAGTGTTACACACAGAAAAAAAGTATTGGGGTTCTGAAATGGTGAATTGCTATTCAGTATTACCCGAGGATGATTGATATGATCTGGAAGATTTGTTACATTGTAGGCATCCCCTCAGTCATTCTTTTTATCTTTGCTAATCTTCTGGCCTTCTTTCTTTCAGCTTTCTTTGAAGTTGTTTTTATTTTCTCCTTTTTACACTCCAGTGGATGCTCTCCCAATGTGAGAAAAACTGAGGACCAAAGTTCATAGCTGTTTACTATTCTCTTGTCTAACACATGCATGACAGAGTGTTATACTAAAAATATCTAGCAAACTGCTGGCATTTTTTTCTTTTGTGAGAAGAAAGGGTACTATTTGTATATGTATTTTTTCTCTAATGGAAATATGCTACTATTATGACTCCAAGAATCACTGGTAGTTCAACATGGTAGCACTTTTTCAGTTCATTATATTATTACCAGTATCAGTTTGCTAGGATTTAACTCAGTGGCATGTAATTTGGTTGCTGGACACTAATGCATTTCTAGGAGCACATCTGTGACTGAGTGGTTGACTTTAAAGTCACCCTCTGTCACTCGATTTTTGTCATTGCCTCTTTATTAGAGATATACCTAGAGAAAAGTCACAGATTGTGGCAGGTTGTAGCATAATGTGAGATGCCTTCTAGGCATAAGATAAAAATATCAGAAACAGAGTAAATTTTTTTAAAAACTTCTTTTTTGTATGATTAGGCAAAAGAAATGCTAGTCAGATAAACATTACAAAATAATTAAAAATAAAATCCTTTACTCAGAAATTTTGTGTATGTTTCTAAATCTGCACTTCAAAGGAAATCATTAAGTTGATCTCGACAACAGTAATAGATCAGGAAATAAATTAGTTGCTAGGGTAGCAGTTATTTCAAATGCTGTTAAGACTTGTTGCTGTACCAAGGTGTAGGAACAATATTAGAGATTTATTGATGTACAGATTCCTTTAAAATGTGTTACTTTTTAAAAAATGTGAAATGTCATCATTAAAATCTAACATCAAATATCCATCCATTCATCCATTCTTCTTATAAAATCATTCCAGGAGAGGTGAGCTATATTATCAGACTTTAAGGAGCGCAGACTTGGGTAAGATGCACAAGAATACAAATAATTACACTGCAGAATAACTTATGCAGTAAGACAGGTTAGTTATACAAAATGTTTTACCATCACAGGAAATGAAGCCACCAATTCTGCCTATGTGTATCAAGGAAGTTTTGACAGATAAATTCAATCTTCTGCTGGGTTTCAAAGAAAGAGTATTATTTTACAGGACCAATAGTGATGGGAGGAAGCATTTCAAAAAGGTGGAACCAGAATGTGGAAATGCAGAATCATGAAACTACTTTACATGTTCAGGAAAATTCTACCAAGTTGGTAGTGCTACAGCAAAGAAATATAAAAAAGTCTGCAGTAAATAATGTTAGAAGGAAGAAAAAATATATATTGTTATCTCTTTGTATGCAACAGTAAGACTCTCATTATATTCTCTTGGCAATGTTGTAAAGTAATTTTATGGCTTTAACAAAACAACGAGAAAACCTAACCAAAAATGTGAGCGTGTTGTTTAATCACTAAGTCCTGTCCAACTCCTTTGCCACCCCATGGACTGGACCTTGCCAGTCTCCTCTGTCCACAGTATTTCCCAGGCAGGAATACTGGAGTAGGTTGCCATATCTTTCTCCAATCTGTGAGCAGACTGTGCTTAAGATGGAGAGTGAGAGAGGCAGAGAAAGAAGAAACCCAGCAGGGGGTACATATTGTTTTAATAGTAGGCAAGAGAGATGTGACTTGAAATAAAGATAGAATTTGGGATGTAAGAAGCAAAGAAATAATTAGTATTATAGGTCACATGGTAAACATAGGAGACAGATTTGAATTTGTAACAGAGACATATCTCAGTATAGGCTTGCTCAAAGCTTTCAAACTGAAGACAGTGTATTTAAATGAGAAGTTTATACTTACTTAAAATGTACACTTTTTTCTATAACCACATGAAAATATATTTTTAAATAATTTTGTAAGAAGAAAGAGTTGCGTGTGTTTTTGAATTTAAACATCCTTAATTTTTAAAATTTATTTTAAATGTCCTTAAGTCCATTCCTGTTTCTTTACTGGTGAGTTCCTGGGTTGTTCTCATTGCATTTTTAATATATTCAGCAAAATGATGCCCTGAAGTGTTAGTCAAATCAGCCATTCACAATAATATCTCACTAAAACAACATCAAGGGGCTCCCCTGGTGGCTCAATGGTAAAGAATCCACCTGCAATACAGGAGACCTAGATTCAATCCCTGTGTCAGGAAGATTCACTGGAGAAGGAAATGGCAACCCACTCCAGTACTCTTGGCTGGAGAATCCCATGGACAGAGGAGCCTGGTGGGCTACAATCTACCGGGTCTCAAAGAGTGAGACATGACTGAAGCGATTCAGCATGCACACAAGACAACATTTAAGAGAAAAATTGTAAGTCTGATAACTTGAAAATCCTATAATATTATTTCAAAATAAAACCTGAAAAGCATATGTAACTATTTGAAAGTAATTTCTTTTAAACATGAACTTTATGACAATTTATTTTTAAAATACTTTGTTGTGGTTATTTTGCTATTATTTTCTATTACTCATGAGAAAGCAGCAATATAAGTAATGTTTCCAGTGGCCCAGATTAATAGACTTTGGGAATATTAATAACACTTCACCTATGATTTGCACTAATACACATTTTAAAGTTTGTATCTGAGTCTAAGTGAAAATCTCTCAGACGTTTCCAACTCTTTGTGACCCCATGGACTATACAGTCCATGAAATTCTCCAGGCTGGAATACTGGAGTGGGTAGCCTTTCCCTTCTCCAGGGGATCTTCCCGACCTGGGGGTCGAACCCAGCTCTCCAGCATAGCAGGCATATTCTTTACCAACTGAGCTATGAAGGAAGCCCAAAGTTTGCATAGATTAATATTGCTCCATGTAGTTTGAAAAATATGTTTCTGATGTGAGTTCTTCAAATGACTTTTCATGGTGAAGCTTACTTGTTATTTCTTAAAATGAAATGCCTTCAGTCATCCTGATCAGAATTACTTCAGGTATTTCTCTGTGCTATAATTAATCTTGGCTTAAAGAGAGTTATTGCTATTAGCTTTTGTCTCATGTGTGATCACTCACCTAGAGCCCACATCCTGGAATGTGAAGTTAAGTGGGCCTTAGAAAGAATCTCTATGAAAAAGCTAGTGGAGGTGATGGAATTCCAGTTGAGCTATTTAAAATCCTGAAAGATGATAAGATGATGCTGTGAAAGTGCTACACTCAATATGCCAGCAAATTTGGAAAATTCAGCAGTGGCCACAGGACTGGAAAAGGTCAATTTTCATCCCAACCCCAAAGAAAGGCAATGCCAAAGAATCTTCAGACTACTGCACAATTGCACTCATCTCACACGCTAGTAAAGTAATGCTCAAAATTCTCCAAGCCAGGCTTCAGCAATACGTGAACCATGAACTTCCAGATGTTCAAGCTGGTTTTAGAAAACACAGAGGAACCAGAGATCAAATTGCCAACATCTGCTGGGTCATCAAAAAAGCAAGAGAATTCAATAAAAACATAAAAAAATCTGATTTATTGACTATGCCAAAGCCTTTGACTGTGTGGATCACAATAAACTGGAAAATTCTGAAAGAGATGGGAATACCAGACCACCTGACCTGTCTCTTGAGAAACCTGTATGCAGGTCAGAAAGCAACAGTTAGAACTGGACATGGAACAACAAACTAGTTCCAAATAGGAAAAGGAGTACATCAAGGCTGTATATTGTCATCCTGCTTATTTAACTTGTATGCAGAGTACATCATGAGAAATGCTGGGCTAGAAGAAGCACAAGCTGGAATCAAATTGCCAGGAGAAAATAACCTCAGATATGCAGATGACACCACCCGTATGTCAGAAAGTGAAGAGGAACTAAAAAGCCTCTTGATGAAAGTGAAAGAGAAGAGTAGACAAGTTGGCTTAAAGCTCGACGTTTACAAAATTAAGATCATGGCATCTGGTTCCATCACTTAATGGCAAATAGATGGGGAAACAGTGGAAACAGTGTCAGACTTTATTTTTTTAGGTTCCAAAATCACTGCAGATATTGATTGCAGCCATGAAATTAAAAGATGCTTACTCCTTGGAAGGAAAGTTATGACCAACCTAGATTGCATATTGAAAAGCAGAGACATTACTTTGCCAACAAAGGTCCATCTATTCAAGGCTATGGTTTTTCCAGTGGTCATGAATGGATGTGAGAGTTGGACGGTGAAGAAAATGGAACACATAAGAATTGATGCTTTTGAACTGTGGTGTTGAAGAAGACTCTTGAGAGTCCCTTGCACTGCAAGAAGATCCAACCAGTCCATCCTAAAGGAGATCAGTCCTGGGTGTTCATTGGAAGGACTGATGTTGAAGCTGAAACTCCAATACTTTGGCCACCAGATGTGAAGAGTTGACTCACTGGAAAAGACCCTGATTCTGGGAAGGATTGCGGGCAGGAGGAGAAGGGGACGACAGAAAATGAGATGGCTGGATGACATCACTGACTCAATGGCCATGGGTTTGAGTGGACTCTGGGAGTTGGTGATGGACAGGGAGGCCTGGCATGCTGTGATTCATGGGGTCACAAAGAGTTGAACACTACTGAGTGACTGAACTGAACTGAACATGTGTTCATTCTTTTCTGCAGGTGACATTTTTTTAGTTGTTGTTGATTAATATGACATTCTTGATTCCTATATCTCTCATTTGAAGGTATATGTACCTTCTTTATTATATTATTACTGGCACCAATGGATAATAGAATAGTTGGCAGGTTTAATGCATACCCTGCACCTTTGTGGCCAATAAGGTTTTGGTAGATTTTATTGAATGCAATAGTTTACTTTAAGTCTAGCAGCTGAGTGCTTTGAGGTCTAATTCCTAGAGAACATTTAACTGTAACTCCACAGTGCTAATGTCTTTAATGTTAATTAGATATTCACTTGTCTATAGAGTGAGAGATTTAGCACAGATTCACTCATTCATCTACTCTACAACTATCTGTTGATCACCTAATATTTGGAAAAGTACTTGCAAAGTGCTAGCAAAGATGTATGGTGATGAATAACACTTGGTTCCTGATTTCAAGGAGCTTGAGAGTCTAAGGAGGAGAGTAGGATACCTTTACAAAGTACCTCTGTAGAAAATAAAAAGTGACAAATACTCACGAAATGTAGACACAGATGAAGTATCATGGTGGTTTGGAATAAGGAAAATTGTTTCTAGAGATCCTGAAATGATTTATTTATACATCCCAGGCAACACTTTTTATTTTTTTACTATATGTCAAGCAGTATCCTAAGCTCAACAAACCACCATGATGAAAAAGTGAAGTCCTAGCTCTCAAAAAATTTATACTCTGTTTGGAAAGACTAAAGATAATTAAGAAAACAAAGAGTGTAATTTCAGAATGTTTGAAATTTTACAAATAAAAATGAGCATTGATAGATAGTGACTGGGTGTTTAGAGGGCTGCTCTGATTTGGTTGGCAATCTAGGCATCTCAAATGAGGTATGTTTGAGTTAAGAAGTGGAGGATGAAAAAGAGGCATCTCCTTAGAAATAGGAGCCAAAAATGGTCTCTACAGAGACCATCCAATGAGAATGAGCTCAGTCAGTTTCATTGCTCAACAAATGTCCAGTAGACACAGAAAATTCTCCTCTAGAGATAAGTTTCAAAAGAAAGAAAAGTCAAAAATTTACATCAGGTTTAGGTGTTGAATTTTATTCTCATTGAAACAAGTATGCAGTGAAAGTGTTCAAGCAATAGATTAAATTAATGTTTATGACAAAGTAAACCACTGAGCTGAGCCAGAAAAAGGCAGACTAAATTAATGCACAGGAAATCAAGAGTTAGGGGAAAGGCCAACCTCAGAAAGAAGGGTAAATATAACAGGAATGCAGACTGTTTATTGAATGTTTATGATGTCCATTCCTTTAGTACTATTCCAACCATTTTGTCTATACTTACCATTCTCACAGCAATATGGTAAGTGCTATTATTATTTTGCATTAAAAAATTAAGTTATAGAGAAGTTATTTTGCCTTGTGTCTTACTTCTGATAAGAGCTAAATCTGAAATTTTAACCTAGTTAAAAATCAAACAGGAGAGCCTACTGTCAAGCACAATATTATGTCTCTAGTCCAGAAATATTTAGAACATATTGGGAATGTATCTTGAGCTTTATCAACTTGATAATCTTCTGTGATTGTTGAACTCTGAAAGGTGAATGAAGAAAATACTGATGAATATAAAATGTTATAACAATTTAAGAATACTGATCAATGAGAATACGAATGAATAAAGAGTACACTAATATAATGTCTATATTGGACAGAATAGGAGAAAAGCCAGGGAAAATGAAGAGTGGTAGGAAGAGAACAAATGGATCAGTTTTCTAGGCAGACAGTGCTATGAACAAAAGTTGTATGTGTGTGTTCTCAGTCATGTCCAGTTCTTTGTGACCACATGGATTGTAGCCCACCAGGCTCCTCTGCCCATGTAACTTTCCAGGCAAGAATACTGGAGTGAGCTGCTCTTTCTTCCTCCAGAGGATCTTCCTGCCACAGGCATTGAACCCACATTTCGTGTGTTTCCTGCATTGGCAGGCTGATTCTTTACCACTCTGCCACCTGAGAAGCCCATAAACAAAGGTTACATGGTGAGAAAGACAACAGATCTAACATGTGTCTTCCTTGTGGACTTCAAGAGTGGTAGGGGAGTGGTAGTTGTCCTAGGGGAGGTGAGGAAGTACTGTTGATTCTTTCAATATAATTCAGGCTGAAGGAAAGCTCAGAGAAAACATATCACTGTGAGAGAGTATAGAGAATTTTGCTTTGAGACCAGGCAAACTTTAGCATCATTTTGAACTGAAGATCAAATAAAAAAGAAGAATTAGAGTTTATAAGAAATTGAAGAAAAATAATTTGGCGGTATTCTGAAAAATGGGAGAAGTGATGGGACAAATTGAGCTAGGAAAAATTTAATTTGGGGAAGAAAAAAAGGAAATGTTTTTGTTCTCATAAGAGACAAGGCTGGGGAGAGAGAGGCAATGTCCAAGTATTATAAAGCCTCAGCTAACGTGTATTGTTCTTACTGCTCCTAGGTATTAGTCTGTCATAGAAGTGGGACACAGAGTTTTGTCTATTCATCTCTGTCCTCCTTTATACAATTGTGAATTGGATAAACAGATAATCTATTCAGTTGTGACTGCTTAAGCAAACATGTCCAACCTCCAAATGGCACACATAAATCAAAACAGGTTAATTTTTACTTTATGAATATATTGCTGCTTTTGATATTGGTCAGAAGCTTGAGTCTATGATCATGTTATTTTCACTTTTAGCAATTCATTTTGGAACTGACAGACTTTTTATATGTTTTCCTTTGTAAATGTTGCTTGAATTACTCGTCAATATTCTTTCAAAGAATGTACAAAAATTGATTTTTTTTGCTTTTAATATATGGTAAGAGACACAAATTATCTGGCTAGCAGCAACTTCCAATAGTCCACATGGCTTTATGGTGGTCATAGGTCATTCTTTAAAAAAAAATGCCCCTGATTCTGTTAGAATAAACAGGATAAATCTCTGACAATATGCGGTAAATGAGAAAAAAAAATGATCTGAAAAACAGGCAACTTTATTTGGTGAACTCTTTGTAAGGTTTCACTAGAGACTAAATTTCTAAGTGTCAGAGAAATTTCTCTTCAGCATATTCCCAGAGGATGGAGCAGTTTAAACTTAGACTTCACAACGGCAGTGACTGCCACAGAACAGGCAGATGTCAGAGCACGTGATGAGACAGGCCAGGCAGCATGCAGAAGAGCATCCCTGATAAAGCTCAGGGAGAGAATAGATGATTTGTTTATAGTGGACAGATTATAAATACATCTGCCATGTTAATCAAGGGCACATAAATGCCTTCTCTGCCAACTGCATAGTCATTTCAACTGGGGTGAATGAATTACACTGAAAACATTTTTTTTTTAAGTAGCTTTCCTGTTGTTGCAAAAACTGCCCTTGGGTGTTCATCACATGTAGGGATAAGTTCATGTATTTCTAATTTGGCTTTGTAGCAGGTTGTTTATTTTCAACAGATACTTTAGTCCAAGTTTTATATACAAGATAATTGGCTAACAGGGTATATGTTCATATTCAGCCATCCTGAGCCTCTGAGCCAATGCTTCAAGACTGCACTGCTGTCATGAAAAGCTTTCATAGAAGAAAAAAATCACCGAAACAAACAAATTTAAACTGTAAGATTTTGTATATCAGAGCAGGTGCCTATTAAGCTTTAAACATCAGAATCCAAATTTTGCTGTTTATATGTGTACAGCACTTTTGGTCCCTTTATAGTCCTGGCTACAGGCCAGACTCCAGATCTGTATTATTTTGTCTGCAAAGTCTCTTTCTCTTTATTTAAAAAGTTAATCAGTTTCAAATGTATGAAGATAGAAGATTTCATATATAAAGGTTTCCCTATTCTTTCAAAAAATCTGCATGCATGGCAAAGTGGGCCCATACTTGAAAGATGACATTTCACAGAAGCGGTCTAGCTTGACACAGTAAAACTGTGAATGGTTACTGAATAGTAAATTACCTTACCTAGCTGACCCCTACAGGAGTTTGAGGTAGAGAGCCCACGCTCATCTTGACACCTAAGAATTGACTGGTATGGAAAGCCCACCAGCAAGTGAAACATACAAAAATAGAATTTTCTTAAATACATAATTATTAAAGTTGGGTACCCTTTTAAGGTTCCTGGGGTTGCTTACAGTCCACTCAGTATAATATCCTATCTTTTACACCCTCTCAAAATCTTTTTCTCATTCTGCTTATTCTCCCTTACACAGCTTTTGATCTAGATATTTGTGTTGGTTTCTCTGTGTAGAAAGAGTAACAAAGACAGACCAATTTAAGTAAGGGAAGAGGTTTAGTTTATTAAAATATGTTAATCACCACATGACTTTTTCAATGTGACTGCTTATCCTTCTGTCTGTAGGTTTATATCTACTCAACATAAAGTTAAACATGTATCAGTTAAATGTATGAGAATTTGGAGACTGAACAATCTGATTCCCACTGCTCTGATATTTTTCACCCTTGATTTTCAATCCAAAATGAGTCCATCTTTAAATTGAAGGTGAAATACTAATATAATTCAAAATAGAAGCCAAAGCAATTCATATAAAATACAATATATATATATATAATATCATTTCTATATAATAAAACGCGTGCTAAATTTTTTGACATACGCATTTTATGTATCAGTATATATTCATATATATTTCACTTCAGTTCAGTTTAGTCACTCGGTTATGTCCGATTCTTTGTGACCCTAAGGATTGCAGCACAGCAGGCTTCCCTGAGCATCACCAACTCCCTGAACTTACTCATACTCATGTCTGTTGAGTCGTTGATGCCATCCAACCATCTCATCATCTGTCGTCTCCTTCTCCTGCCTTCAATCTTTCCCAACATCACGGTGTTTTCCAATGAGTCAGTTCGCATCAGGTGGTCAAAGTATTGGAGGTTCAGCTTCAGCATCAGTTCTTCCAATGAATATTTAGGATTGATGATTGGTTGGATCTCCTTGCTGTCCACAGGAGTCTTCTCCAACACCACAGTTCAAAAGCATCAATTCTTTGGTGCTCAGCTTTCTTTATAGGCCAATTCTCAAATCTATACATGATTACTGGAAAAATCGTAGCTTTGACTAGATGGATGTTTATTGGAAAAGTAATGTCTCTTCTATAATATGTGGTCTAGGTTTGTCAAAGCTTTTCTTTCAAGGAGCAAGCATCTTTTGATTTCATGGCTGCAATCACCATCTGCAGTGATTTTGAAGCCCCCCAAAATAAAGTCTCACACTGTTTCCATTGCTTCCCCATCTATTTGCCATGAAGTAATGGGATCAGATGCCATGATCTTAGTTTTCTGAATGTTGAGTTTTAAGCCAACTTTTTCACTCTTCTCTTTCACTTTCATCAAGAAGCTCTTTAATTCTTTGCTTTCTGCCAAAAGGGTGATATCATCTGCATATCTGAGGTTATTGATATTTCTCCTGGTAATCTTGCTTCCAGGTTGTAGTTCATGCAGCCCAGCATTTCTCATGATGTGCGCTGCATATAAGTTAAATAAGCACGGTGACAATATTCATCCTTGACGTACTCCTTTTCCTGTTTGGAACCAGCCTGTTGTTCCATGTCCAGTTCTAACTGTTGCTTCCTGATCTGCATATAGATTTCTCAGGAGTCAGGTCAGGTGGTCTAGTATTCCATCACTTGAAGAATCTTCTACAGCTTGTGATTTACACAGTCAAAGGCTTTGGCATACTCAGTAAAGCATATATAGATGTTTTTCTGGAACTCTCTTGCTTTTTCAATGATCCAACAAATGTTGGCAATTGTATCTCTGATTCTTCCACCTTCTCTAAATCCAGCTTGAACATCTGAAAGTTCATGGTTTACTGTTGAAGCCTGGCTTGGAGAATTTTGAGCCTCACTTTGCTAGCATGTAAGATGAGTACAATTGTGCGGTAGTTTGAGCATTCTTTGGCATTGCCTTTCTTTGGGATTGGAATGAAAACTGACCTTTTCCAGTCCTGTGGCCATTGCTGAATTTTCCAAATTTGCTGGCATATTGAGTGCAGCACTTTCACAGCTGTACTGTGATTGTTTTTACCTGTACTCAGAAGAACACAGGTTGTCTTAATAAAGAAAACCAGACATTGATATTGCTTCTCCTCTCCTCCTATTTCTTCCAAAGTGTGGATTTTATCATTAAGGCAATGGGAAATCATATTAAAAATCACAAGCAGGGGGATGAAATGGTTGTATCTTAAGCATAAACAGGTCAATCTCAAAACATTACTGATATTCCCTGGAGTGGCAGAAATTCAGGCACCAAGCCCAGTTAAGGGTGTCTTAACAGTAAATATACTGAAGATCATGAGAAATACTTTCTATTGTATGCTCCCCTGTTTGGTACTTCCTGGACTATCAATCCATAATTTGTCCCTTTGCCTCTTCACACTCTTGCCTTGTACTTGTAACTTCTAGAAATGAACCTTTTGAAATGTGTAAAGGAAAATTCTTATTATAAAGGATTATTGTCATGTAAAATTGTATAAATTCAGTGACTATGCAAATTTTACCAAATCTTATTTGCCTCTTTTTTTTTTGCCCATTCTTTCAAACTTCTTTTGCTCCACTACAACCTATTTTCTAGTTAAACTGAGCTACTTGTGATTTTTAGAACATGCCCTGTTTTTTTTTTCTCCAGTTCCAGTTTTTTTTTTTTTTTCGAGAAAGTTCATGTTCATTGGTAATTGTATTTTTTAACAGTTCTGCTCACTATTTTTATGTATTTACCATCCATCCATCCATTTCATAAATGTTTTGTATTTTACATCTGTAGTTATAATAAGTAATAACACATCATATACCATTTTAAATGTTTTCTTTTAAATGATGCCATTTGCCGTAATGAACTTCTTAATATAAATCTACAATTATTCTGGGGCTTATTTTAGTCTTTGATATTTAAGAAAATAAACACAAACAAATTAACCTATGTAAGAATATTTTCAAAACCTATGCATTAAACTGTTATTGGCCTGAAGTTAGAAAGTGGAAGGATTTTAGTTATGTATGACACATATTTCCTTCAGAGTTTGTATCCTTTAAATTGATTTTGGGTATACAGGTCAGTACATGATATTCACGATAAGCTGGTATTAAAATATGAGCAATAAAAACTTACTGACTGTGGTTATTAGCTGATATTTCAAATCAAGACTCTCCACAAGTAATAATTTTGAAAGAAATTTTTTTAAAACTGTAGAAGAGAAGTTATCTACTAGCATGCAATAACATGCTTTAAAGAAAGAAATCTTTATAACAGTAAAAATACAAAATATTATAAGTCAATGACTAAGCCCTAGGTTAGCATCAAGATGGTACTGTGAATTAGACTCACCACTGCAAATTTTGAATGGAAATAGTTCCTTGGTTGTGAACAGGATATTTGAAAATAATAGAAGATATCATCTTAGACTATGATTTCTTTTTGAGATTCATTTTTTCCAAATATGTTACTGCATGCACACTGTTCAGGCTATCTGTTCTGTACTTACAAGTCTTATGTCCAGCATTAGAGATACAAAGGGATCCCTAACATTCTTTGCCCTTAATAAAAGGCATATATTAGCATCATATAAGATAAGTCTATTTTCAGATTTGGTGGTTTGTATGACATACAAATTGAAGCAATGATATAACTTCTTATGAAGTAACTAGATAATTCATCTTTTTCATTTTCCTTTGTTATATACATCTATTTTAAAACTAAGTATCATCAATTACATCTGGGCAGTGAATTTTAATCTCTCAATTTATTTCACTTGAACATAAGATTCGAGAGTTAAGAAAATGATTTCTATGTTTCAGTTTGCAGCTACCTTGGGAAATGGTAGTTATGTTTATTTGTAGCTTATTGTTTTCGGTATTTTACTCTGAAAGCAAATTGCAGTCTTTCTTCACTCAGGTGCCATCATTTTCTGCAGAGTAGGAAAGTTCATCCAAGTTTCCATAGGATGGGACTCATAATAATTTTTTGAAATAACTATTTCATTTCAAATGTGATGTTCATATATTTATTTAGGTTACTTTAATAACAACAGTTGTAACCGTTCATTTACATTGAAAACATTCAAATATTCGCTCCACAAAAAAAAAAAATGTTGATTTAGGAACATTTCATTCAAATCCAGAAACTCTTTCATCCTAATAGCTCATATTATTTCATAATAATAAGGCTCTTTGATACTTTGGCTATTCAAAAATACTGAGATTATAGTAAAATTTTAGTCAATATATAAGGTTTGTGTTGTGCTGTGCTTAGTCACTCAGTCATGTCTGACTCCTTGAGACCCCATGGTATGTAGCCCACCAGGCTCCTCTGTCCCTGGAATTCTCCAGGCAAGAATACTGGAGTGGGTTGCCATGCCTTCCTCTAGGGGAGCTTCCTAACCCAGAGAATGAACCCAAGTCTCCTGCATTGCAGGCAGATTCTTTACAGTCTGAGCCCCCAGGAAAACCCAAAATATAAGATATTTCCATATATATTTTTGTGTATATATTTTGAAACCGATTTATTACAAATTTTATATTTTATGATTTACCTTAAGGGAAAACAAAATATATGTTAAAGAGGTAATTTCCATTTCTTAATGCAAGATAATTACAGCTGTAATTTTTACTGCTATGCTAGACAGTGCATCTAAGATAAAACATTAAAATTCCATTAATGGAATCTTGGCGTCAGTTAAGAAATTAAGCCTGTAAACTTAAAGTTATACCCCTCCCCTTACCTTGTTCCTTTTCTACTGTATTGTCTCTCCTTGGCTTTCTACTCCTCTATAATCTTCCACTGAAGTAGGGACCCAGGTCTGTCTCACTTCCTCTCTAAATGATTACCATTTACTTTTGACAAAATTCTTGTCTTGATCCTCCTTTTCATCCAACTTCTTCCATGTGCTACTACTAAATTAATGCATTAAAAATATCACATCTGAATTAAAATTTATAAGGTCAGGTATGTGTTCTGTATGATATTTAATACCTCTACTCTAAAATCTGACAAACAACACAGGCAGTGAGGTTTGGCTCTGAAATTAATTTTAGTTGTTATCTTGTTAATGTGGACCACATAGAAAAAATAAGGATAATAAAAATTATCTAAATTCAACTAACTAGTCCATGTAGATTATTTAGCATGCTACCAAATAAACAGCAAATAATTTATAATAGTTATAATAATATTATAAATATTAAATATTATCATCTTTTTGCAAATTGATCCAGTTGTAGTTTCTCATTGTTAATGATGGACCACATGTTTTCTAATGATATAACAGGATGCACACATCTGTCCATTGATTTCAATTCATAACAGTTTCTAATCCCAGTTGATGACTAATGGCTGCCTATTCTATTTTGTTTAAAGTGATTTTGAGACTGAATCTGGATATGAGTGTGTTATGAGTTTAGTAATGTCTAAAGTGCACTAAGTCAATATGTATTCCACATATGTAATATACCTGTAGAAAAGATATTTATTTAAAATGGAAAAGAAAAACACAAACTCATATACCATGTCTCTGGTTCAAACCAGAGAACAATTTTTATATATTCATTTTTATTCCAATTGAAAGTTTCATAACATTTTTGCTTCATAGGTTGTTTGCTTTCTATCTAATAAAGCATTTTCTTATAATAATAATAATAGTGAAGAAAAATGTTTCTTTGAAAATAAACAAAAATTTTAATGCTGCAACTCTATGAATCTCTTAGGAAGATAGTAGATTTCAAGTTTATTAAAGCACTGTAAGTAAATAAGTTATATATATATATATATATATATATATATACACGCACACACATATCTATCTGAGCACTTGTACTCAGGGCTAATTGTATTAGATGTTTTATTTACAACAATATTTAATTTTTTCATAGATGATAATGGATATTTTAATATGATTTTTCTTTTCTGTATATACATATGCCTAATTATTAAGAATATCCTTGGCATTAATAATGTAAATAAGCAAGTTAGAAAATTGATTTATCCTTTTGGCTGCATTATTGCAATTACTTCAAAGGAAGTAGGATTATCTGGATGACAATCTCTTGGGTATCCTCAATTTTCCTTTAGCTTTTTTAGTTTTTTCTACAGGTCTACACTGTGGCATACAAATTAGTTTTTGCTCATAAACAGTGAATATTGAACTTAAAAAATATCATGAGTTATATGTAGTATGGATACCTGTATAAATTATTTTATTTTAAGAAAGATAGAATAGATATTAATAACTCAATGAAATCCTGTTAAATTGATACACATGTTATTTCTTTAAGTATTTTTTAAAAAACAGAAATCATGACTATATATTGAACTGATTTCAAAATGTCTGATAAAATATAGCTCTCTTTGTACATTTAATTACAGAAGGATTGTTTATCACTTCAAAGCTTGAGTAGCTTCTAGAAAACTATAAATGAAGCAACAATTGTCAGCTTTCTCTTATCATGAAATAATAAAGAGCAATAGCCACTTTATGTTTTATAGAAGATAGGTCAACTCGAATTACTAGAACATTGGGTTAAAATGTATGATAACCAGGTACAAGTTAAATCTATGAAGTTCAGTTTTTTACATCAGTTGAGATAAAAATCATCTCAAATAAACTATATTTTGATGACCTTCACACAAAGTTGTCTTGTTTGAAGTAGTTTAGTGTAGTCATTGAACTGCTACCCAAGTCTTGCTAAACTATTGGGAAGAACTATGCTTTAAGGCTGAATTCAGTTTAGTACACAAACAGGAGTCAGCTTAACTATACATTTTTAGGTACAAAATTTGGACATGAAGATGTAGGTGCTTCAGGAAGCTCCTCTGAACTTACAACTTAAATGGGGGCCTGTCAAGCATCAAACAGGTGACAGTTATTGTTCTAACTAACAGTAAAATGCCATGTTTCCTAGACCTTGAGTCTTACTATGTATCAAAATCACCAGGGGAGCTTGTTAAAAATAAGATGTCCAGCCTCCATCCCAGACATATTAAATTCTATCTCCAGGTACAAAACCTAAGGACCTCTTATGATTTAAGTAGACGTAGTGTTTTTTTTTTTTAATTTTCTTTACTTTATTGTGTTGGTTTTCCCATACAATGACATGAATCCACCATGAGTATACATATGCTCCCCCCTCCAGAACCACCCTCCCTCCTCCCTCCTGATTCCCTCCCCCTGGGTCATTTTGGTGCACCAGCCCCGAGCATCAATCGTGGGCTGGCAATTGATTTCACATATGATAATTAACATGTTTCAATGCCCTTCTCCCATATCATCTCACCCTTGCCCTCTTCCACAGAGTCCATGAGTCTGTTCTATACATCTGCATTTCTTTTGCTATCTCGCATGCAGAGTTCTCCTTACCATCTTCCTAAATTCCATATATATGAGTTAGTATACTGTATTTTTGTTTTTCCTTCTGGCTTACTTCACTCTGGATAATAGGCTCCAGTTCCTTCCACCTGAGTAGAACTGATTCAAATGAAATTTTTTTTAATGCTGAGTAATATTCCATTGTGTATATGTACCACAGCTTTCTTATCCATTCATCAGTTGATGGGCATCTAGGTTGCTTCCATGTCCTGGCTATTGTGAACAATGCAGCGATGAACATTGGGGTACACGTGTCTCTTTCAATTCTGGTTTCCTCGGTGTGTATGCCCAGCAGTGGGATTGCTGGGTCATATGGCAGTTCTATTTTCAGTTTTTTAAGGAATCTCCACACTGTTCTCCATAGTGGCTATACTAGTTTGCATTCCCACCAACAGTGTAAGAGGGTTCCCTTTTCTCCACATCCTCTCCAGCATTTATTGCTTGTAGACTTTTGGATTTCAGCCATTCTGACTGGTGTAAAGTGGTACCTCATTGTGGTTTTGGTTTTGAAGTTGTATTAGAACTTCTGTAAATATAAGTTCTCATTTGAACTAAGAAAGTATCTCTATGTTAAAAATAGTCATACTTAGGATGAATACATTTATTTAAAAATGTATTTTTATAAACAAAGTTACAGCATAAAAAATTTGAAAATTAAGGAGAATATGGTACCAAAATAATAGAGGGACAGTTTACAGAGGAGGGGAGAGGGTTAAATAATCTTTGTGATAAACTTTATTAGATTTTTGAAATCTTTGTAGCATCTTTGTTATGATGAGTTTTGATCTATTCCTATTTGATATTTCATGTTTATTAGAGATACAACTCTTTAAAGTAAAAAGATATATGTCATTGTCTTAAAACTATGGAAGATTGGAGAGAAAGGGATAATGTGATTGGCTTAGTTAGAAAGCAACATGAGAGAGAAATGTCCCTAAAATTGCATGGCCTACGGAAAGAGATGGAGTGAAGCTGGGTGAGCCAGATCTGGATGGAGGAGCATATCTGAGTCTTTAAAGCTCACATCAGTTCCTCAGCATCAACCTCATTTTGTCATTTGTTTACCTAGCAATATGGTGTTGGGTTTCACTTGTATTTTTATTATATAACAGGCAAATGTGAAATTTTGACAATATATGTGAATTTCCAAACAGGGATACAAGTAGACAAGGGTTGTATAGGAGAAGAAAAGTGGAAAATTAAAGCTATTTTAGTCTAGAAACTTGCCCTAAATTAATAATCCATTCAATTATTATATTATTGCATGCAAGAGAATTTCAAGATATGTCACTAACATCTGGAAGTATATAATCTAGTTGAAAAGCCAAAATTTATACACAAGACAATAATAAACTTTACCAAGCCATATTTAATTACATCATTATATATGAACTGCAGATAAAAATGGAGGAATTCAAAGGTGGGATAAATCAATGAATGTAGGAGTAATTGGCAAGAGTCTCATTGTATTTAAATAAGTAATATATGAATAGGCAGAAGTTTAGAGAGAGGTATTCAAATGAGAGGATATATGCACACGTGATGAAAATGAGACTAGTCCAAGTGTTACCTAGCCCAAGCTCATACTGCTCACCTCACAGCCAATAGCTTGAGAGATGAATTGTTGGGGCAAGGAATGGTGACTTTATTGGGAAAGCCAGTAGACCAAGAATATGGTGGACTAGTGTCTCCAAAACCCATCTTGCCAATGTTTGGATGCTAGTTTATTTAATAGAACAAAGATGGGGAGGTGAAGAGGTAAAATAAAAAAGATGGCAAGTTGTTACAAATACTTCCTAGTCCCTGCCAGACTCCTGAGAGGATGTGTTAATTTCTTCTTTCTTGCAGCCATTCACAGATGGGCCTGGTCAGGATGTTTCCTGTGACCAAAACAAAGGTATATTTTAGCTTAAAGCTCAGGCATGGGAGGTAGGATTCCTTCCCAATGATGGGACGTTATGTTTACTTTAAGCTATAGGGCATATCCATCTAGTAGAGAAGGAAATGGCAGCCCACTCCAGTATTCTTGCCTGGAGAATCCCAGGGACAGAGGAGCCTGGTAGGCTGCCATCTATCAGGTCGCACAGAGTTGGACACAACTGAAGCTACTTAGCAGCAGCAGCAGCATCTAGTGGTTAACTTGTTACAAAAGCAATATAATACACAGTTTAAATTAAAAGAAATAGATGCAATATGGAATCAAATTTGTTCCTCCCTGTTATACAGTATGTTGTGGCTGATAAATGGTGAGATTGTATGAGCAAATATAAGTGGGAATTTTTTAGATGGTAAAGTCAACTCACACAAGATTGGGCACTAAAGTCATTAATATTATATAAGGCAATAATCTCATATCATCAAAATTGGCCTTCAGTTCAGTTCAGTTCAGTCGCTTGCTCAGTCATGTCCAACTCTTTGTGACCCCATGAACCACAGCATGCCAGGCCTCCCTGTCCATCACCAACTCCCGAAGTCCACCCAAACCCATGTCCAATGAGTCGGTGATGCCATCCAATCATCTCATCCTCTGTCTTCCCCTTCTCCTCCTGCCCTCAATCTTTCCCAGCATCAGGGTCTTTTCCAATGAATCAGCTCTTCGTATCAGGTAGCCAAAGTATTAGAGTTTCAGCTTCAACATCAGTCCTTCCAATGTACACCCACGACTGACCACCTTTAGGATGGACTGGTTGGATCTTGCAGTCCAAGGAACTCTCGAGTCTTCTCCAACACCACAGTTCAAAAGTATCAAGTCTTCTGCACTCGGCTTTCTTTATAGTCCAACTCTCACATCCATACATGACCACTAGAAAAACCATAGCCTTGACTAGATGGACCTTTGTTGGCAAAGTAATATCTCTGCTTTTTGATATGCTGTCTAGGTTGGTCCTAATTTTCCTTCCAAGGATTAAGCATCTTTTCATTTCATGGCTGCAGTCACCATCTGCAGTGATTTTGGAGCCTGGGAAAATAAAGTCAGCTACTGTTTCCACTGACAGACAAGGAACACCTTACATTGTGTTTAACGTATAAGTCTATAAGAGTATTTTCATTATGTAAATACACAGTGTATAAAGTAATACCCAATCACATTGAGGATATAGAAAAAAATATAACATTTAAAGTATATCATAGAGAGATAGAAGGTAAATGAAAAAAAAATAGATACAAATGTTCTTACAACTTATTTTGTATTTGTTAAAGATATAAACATCCAAGCAGTCTTGAGGAAATAAAGGAAATTAACATATGCATATACTGTGTGCCAGATGCTTTGTTAGTTTCTCTGTAAGTGGATCAGCTATTCTTCATAATAGTACCTTAGAAAGAACTCTTGGAGAGGGGGGAATCATTATCATTATTTTATGCATTAGACTACATAACATTACAAAGATTTAAGTGGTTCACCTAGTTGTTGAATCTGGGCTTGAAACTAAGGTTTCTAGAATTTCAAAATCCTGCTAAGCTATGACACTACATTCCTTTTCTAGCACCAAGCAAAGCTTTCAACATATTATTAAATGAAAAACACTAGAGATTTCTGAACAATGTAATGACATAATGACAATGCCTTTTAAAATGAGATCAGTAAAATAGGTCAGAGTGGAAAAAAGAAATGCAAAATGCCATATATGAAGTGATAAAAACCCCTTCTTGTAATAACAGTAAGTATTGGGAAGTATTTGGCTTTCCCAAGGAATGCTCATAGACTGTCAAGTGAATCAGCTGATAATTTCTAACTCTGAATCTCTCTGTTACCTGGTTGGCTTGCACTGTGAGACCCAGACCAGAAATATTTGTCCTTGTGATAGCAAGGAAAATTTTGCAAACTACCATTTCAGGCCTAAGTGCAAAGCAAAGTTTACTAAAGCATAGATAAGCTCTCAGAGAGTGAGTGAGCTGTTTCTGTGATGTGAAACCAGCCTCCTATACAGGTTTAAGGGTGTTTATAAGGAGTTGTTCTGTGAGGAGGCTGGTGTGATCATGGGTGAGTGACAGGTCATGGGTGAGTGGCAGGAGATTGCTATTTGATTGACTGTCCTGAGTTCTGTAACAGCTCATTGTTGCATGTGCCCCTGCCTTTTTTTCATGAACAGAAAGCTGTAGTGGGAAGCCAAAACCACCTTGATGGAAAAAAATCCAGTTTTCTGATCTTATTCTATTTATCCATCAGCTTGTTTATTTGAGTATTTTAATTTTCTCTTAATTAATAGTAGAAAAGACTCAAGTTGTCTAGTGACAAAAAATTTTGAAATTATTGTGCAGTGATTGGTACACACAGCATCATCAGATCACAACCAGTGGTAGCAAAACTTGAGCAAGAATGTATTCACTTGAAAATTAACTTCATTCCATAACCTCAAGGGTGTGGGAAATGGTCAAATGGGTTTTAGGTCTAGTGTAGCACCATTTTCTATATAAAGGATCATTTGCCATTAAAATAAAAAGACACATGATTTAGCCAGCAAAATCAAGCTTATTTGAGATTAACAGAGGAGTTGCAATTTGGGATATGCAAGCTCTGGTGAACCATAAGCAAGTCTGGAGAACAAATGAGAGGAATGTTCTTTTAGGAGGAAGTTGGGAGGAGCTGTTTTGAAAGAAGGTTCATGAGAGGAGAGTGAGGGTTCTGTGTTTGGCTGAGTTGCAGTGATTTTTCATTGGCTGTCTTGTTACTGAACAAAAAGAAAATCGTGCTTCCTGCTGGAGTATGTAAAGTAAACTGCTAAAAGTAGTCCATACTGAGAGCTCCCCTTTTTGGACTTTCTGACCCCATTTTGAACAAGGTTTTCCTTCATTCATTTTCAGAAGATATACTTAATTTTGGAAGTATTATACCAATTATAAAATACCAAGAACTTGAAAACAAACTTTCATTATCATGCTGCTGCTTAGCTGGTACCCATGGTACCTTAAGAGTTAACAAGAAATTTATACTTGAAACACACACCAAAATACCTAAAATCAAATATAAAATTATATTGAAGTACTATCCCAGGATCTCTAGACACTTATTGAACTAGGAAAATCAGGCTAAGTTTCAATATCTGTTTTCATTTCTGCCACTGAGATAGTGAAATTAATATTTGTAGATTCTCTCCTTCCTCAATGGTGAAACATATGAAAGTGCCCATCCACAAAAAAGGAAAGCCATCTAGAATGCAAAAAAGATCATTGGATGGAACAGAATATAAAAGTTCTAAATATAGTTGGTTATCACCTTGGCTAACTGCAGAGAATTAAATTGAGTTTGGCAAAACTTGTATAATTAGCATGGAAACTGAAATACAATTACTTCAAAGAAATCTATAGTATAGAGAAATTTCTTTAAAACAAGTTTTTTCTATTTGCTTAAAAAGTCTGTGATTATTTTCAGGACAATGTCTCAGATAATAATCTATTAAGTATTATGACAAGATATTGAAATGATTCACCATCACAAATTTGATGCATCTTTTTAAAGACAATATTAATAGTAGTGCGCAGTAAAAATACAACTTATTTTAAAATATATCTATTATATATTTGCTATTTGTGAAATCAAGTTTATTAGACTTATTTGTATTTACCTTAATTGTAACTGAAAAGGAAAAGGAAAGGAAAGTTAAGTCGCTCAGTCATGTCTGGCTCTTTGTGACCCCATGGACTGTAGTTTACCAGGCTCCTCTGATCATGGGATTTTCCAGGCAAGAATACTGGAGTGGGTTGCCATTTCTTTCTCCATGAGATCTTCCCAACCCAGGGATTGAACCTGGGTCTCCCACATTGTAGGCAGACACTTTACCATCTGAGCCACCAAGGAAGTCTGATTTGTATTTACCATAATTATAACTGAAACCCTATAAATTTCTAAAATAATTTTTTAAAAAATCACTGATTTTTATGATTCCCAAATATGAACCATACAAAACAGGTCTACCAGAAGTTTCCAACCCTTGACTACCAATTTTCTCCTCTGTTCAAGCATTTATTCATTGTGACGGTAGACACACACAAGGGAGACATTAGTTCTATACACTAATATCTCCGGTTCCCCTGTGCACACATAAGAGATTATACTTGTTCATCTTCTTGAGTTTTTTTTTTTTTTTTATCACCATGAGGTTTGCACTGATCAATGAGAGGTGAACAGAGATATTTTTATGCTGGTCTCTTCTCCTCCACTACTAAAGTGGTCCTGTGACACCTCTTCCTGTAAAGTGCAAAGCTTAGTTACCACCAAAAATTTGTGTGGTCTCATGGACCCATGGGCAGCTTTTCAGAAGCAAGAAATGAACCTTGATATTTTAAATCTTTCAAGACACTGAGTGTGGGGAATGTTGGTTATTGCAGTTAGTTTGAATGATATACTATTTTATCTCTAAAGACTATACTAATTGAAGACACTAGGCCTTGAGCGCATTGAAAGTGTGTAAAGTCTATTTTAAAATCATTTTCCCATCCTCAACACCTAGCATATGCCTGAACTGTGGAAGGTTATTGGTGAGTGAAAAAAAAAACTGAATAAATGATCAGTTATAATACATGATATAGATTGACAGCCTCTTGAAAGACGTATTTTTAGAAGGCAATGAAAGTGATACAAAATTAAAGATAAGCAATTAACAATAAGTTGAAATATATGGCTCTCTTACAAGTATCAGGTGTTATTCTACATGCCTTTCATACATTTCTGTATTTAATCTTCACAATACATTTATGATACAGATATCAACATTATCCACATTTGACATATGAAGAAATAAAATCAAATTTTTACCCAGGAACTATAAGAATAAAAATATCATAAAACTGCTCAAAATTATTATGAATCTAAATACAATGAAAAAATTTGCTAGATCCTAGAGTACTAGAATAAGCTGGTAGAATCTTTTAAATGTCCTCCTTTATAGAACTTTAATAAAATAAGTGAAATAATTATACCCTAAAATATAAGGGAAATTTAAAGAAATATTTATTTGAATTCCTTGAAGGCAGTATCGTAATTTGATCATTATGTTGGTGGGGGGATGGATTTCTGAGTTTTGAGATTAACGGTAAAAAAATACTCATGCTTGAGTAAAAAAAAGCTTGCTGCCCTGAAAGACAAAGAATACTGAGCTAAATGGATATAACTTCTGACTTCAAATAACTCTTATGTGCTCAGAACAATTTTTATTTCTTTTCACTTGTAATTTTTCTTATTTATCCATGCTTGCCTAGACTTGTCAAGTATGTATTTATTTAAATCCTGACCTGATCTTCGTTTTAATTACTTCTTCAGTTAAAGGTGTTGAATCACGGTTATCAGTCTCATGTCCCCAGTGGTAAATGCTGGGCTTCCATATGTTGATCTGCTCTCTTAACTTGGCAATTCAGTAGAAGCTGATGCTTGAAGCCATTTCTGTAATGGTGCATTCAGGCATGGCAACTCTTTTGCCTTCCTGTTAAAATCACATATTCTCTTTTACTTGCATCCTTTTTACGTCCTATCACTACTGTAACAAATCACCATACACTTGGAGGCTTATTCAGCACAAATTTATTATATTACAGTTCTGTAAATACAAGTCTGGTGCAGATCTCATCCAGTCAGATTATTGTTGTCAGCAGGTTGTATTCTTTTTTGAAGGCTCTAGAGAAAAATCCATTTTCTGTTTATATGGATTCCTGGCAGAATTCAATTCCTTAGGATTATAGGATCAAGGGCTCTATCAGTCATAGTTTTTCAGGCAAATATAAACAATAGGAAATAGATTAATTATTAGGGATTGGCTCCCGTGATCACAGAACTGAAAAGTATTTGCAAGCTGGAGGTCTGTAAAAGCTGATGGTATAGTTACAGTCCAAACTCAAAGGCTTGAGAATCAGGAAAACCAATAGTATAAATCTTGGTCTGAATCAAAGTGCCCAAGTATCAGAAGTTCCAATGTTTGATGATTGATGTCAAGAGAAGACGGATGTCCCACTTCAAGAACAGGGAGCAGATCTGTCAGTCCTCTGCTATTTTTGCTCTATTCAGGTATCCAAGAAATTGGATGACCTACCTACATTGGTGAGCTCTATCTTCTTTACTCAGTCTACAGATTCAGATTCTAATCTCTTCCAGAAATAGACACACAGACACCCAGGAAAAAAGTTTTACCAGGGGTTTGAGCATCCCTTAGTTCAGACATATTGACACATAAAATTAAGCATCCCTGTGTGGAGTTTTGAGCTGACTATAAACTGTAAGCTATTAGCTGCTTTAAGAGGCCCCCACATTCCTTCCCTACATCTTCAAATTCCAACATCAAGTCCTCTTTAATTTTTAATTCTCTGACCCACGTTTCTTCCATCTTCTTCCACTTTAAAGTCAAGTGTGATTAGACTGAGCCCACCAAGAAAATCCATCTGTGATGACATCTACAAAGTCTCTCTTGCCATGTATAAGAATGCATTTATAGGTTGGGAAAATTTGTTATGGATGTCTTTGATAGGCCATTATTCAGCCTATGAGAGCTAAAGAGAGTTTATTTCTTAGAAATGTTTAGACTTGAGAGTTTACATCAGTTTGAAGAGTAATCTCAAGAGGAGATTATTCAGCAGTGTTTTCAGATAGTGCTATTTTGTTATTTATTATGTTGCCAATGAAAAATTTCTTTCCATTCTTTTATGTACAAGTGGAAATTAGATCATAGCAGGGTGTATCCTTAATTTTTAATTCAACAAAATCAGTATACTATAGATATGTATAGTAATTGAAATGGAAAATTCACTTTGATATTATTATCAAATTATCTCTTTTAAAAATTGTTGACAAGGAGAAACACTCATCTTTCTTTTCTTCTAGATTACAAATTAGAGACAGAATTCTCAGAGCAGTTGCTAATTTCAGGAGAATTTCAGAAAGCTATTCCAGAGTGAAATGCCCAGGAACCTCTATATCTCCTGCAACTACAATTTTCACTCCATTGCATAGGGACTTATTTCAGGCTATTGCTTCAAGAGGTGACTCAAAGACCATGATCATCAGAACCTCCTGAAGACTTGGTTAAATGATACACCCTTTCCTGGACTAGAGTCTTTGTTGCATGGTTCTTGTATGAATCAGGAGGTATCAGGTGATGGCAATGTATACTGACATTTGAGAGCTATGCCTGTCTCATTTCATATATATATTTATTTTGAATATGAAATACTGCCATTATTTTGTTCTATGGGAATCTGTATGCTATGTCATATTATTAAGGTTTATTCTCAATAAATAATTTGTTACTCTGAATGAAAGATTTATTAGAAATGATCAAAATAATCAGAAAATTTTAGATGACAAGATCTGTTGACTAGGAAGAGTTAAAATATCTGGGTTTAAATTCTGATTCTACCACTCCCTATATATATATATATAAAACCTCTGTTGGCTTCAGGCAAGTAAATTTTAAAAACCATGGTCTACGTTTATTGTTTATGAATCAATTTGTTGAATGTTTAATCTGTGCTACACAAGAGGAAGAGAATGCAGAAAATTCCATAAAGACCATATCAACTGGTTGGGAATATCACACTCATATAAAAAAATTTGGTTACATAAGAAACAATAACATGGGATCAATTTTGCATTTAGCATATATTATATAGTTTAAGTGTGATTGGAGGTTAAAGAAGGGAGAGATCATTGAGAATTTAGTGAATTGTGTTAGATACAGGGAAGTAAGCTTTGAGCTCAGTCTTGGAAGATATGTAGAGTTTGGATAATTGAGAGTAAAGCAGTTAATATGGAAGGATTACACAAAGCATGAGAAAATCCCAGGAAAAAATCATAGAAAGGAGAAAATATCTTCATGTGGTCTTAATATAGTAATATCTCTGACCTAAACTGGAATGATTGGCAATTAAGAAGTTTGAAAGCTTAGGGGAACCAAATACCATGTAACCTTGCAAACTAAGATGTTTAGGTTGAATCAGTTTGGTTAATAGTAGACAACTATTTTATTTATAGTTGTAGAAGCAACATAAAGCTTCGTCTTAGACACACATCCTTTTTAAAAGGAAAGAAGGAGGGATAAATTAGGAGTTTGAGATTAACAGGTACATACTACTATATAAAATAGGTAAACAGTAAGGACCTACTGTATAGAACAGGGAACTATATTTAATATTTTATAATAACCTATAATGTAAAAGAATCTAAAAATAAATACATTTGTATGAAAGTGAAAGTCACTCAGTCATGTCTGACTCTTTGCAACTCTATGGATTATACAGTCCAAACTATTCTCCATGCCAGAATACTAGAGTGGGTAGCCTTTCCCTTCACCAGGGGATCTTCCCAATCAGGGATCGAACCCAGGTCTCCTGCATGGCAGGTGGATTCTTTACCAGTTGAGCCACCAGAGAAGCCCAAGAATACTGGAGTGGGTAGCCTTTCTCTTCTCCTTTGGATCTTCCTGACCCAGGAATCGAACCAGCATCTCCTGAATTGCAGGTGGATTCTTTACCAGCTGAGTTACTAGGAAAGCCCTACATATGTATGTATGTGTATGAAACTGAATCACTTTGCTGTACACCTAAAAGTAACACAGTATAGTAAATCAACTCTATATCATTGTGAAAAAAGGATTGTTATAGAAATGCAGGTATAATGATTTGAGAGAGAATGACTATCTCAGTACTCAATGGTAGAAGAAATTGAAGAAACGAAGAATAAAGATGGCTTTAAAACTCCTAACATACCACGCATCCCTGGGATAAAGCCTACTTGATCATGATGTATGATTTTTTTTAATGTGTTGTTGTATTCTATTTGCTAGAATTTTGTTAAGGATTTTTGCATCTAAGTTCATCAGTGATATTGGCCTGTAGTTTTCTTTTTTTGTGGAATCTTTGTTGGGTTTTGGAATTAGGGTGATGGTGGCCTCATAGAATGAGTTTGGAAGTTTACCTTCCTCTGCAATTTTCTGAAAGAGTTTGAGTAGAATAGGTGTTAGCTCTTCTCTAAATTTTTGGTAGAATTCAGCTGTGAAGCCATCTGGTCCTGGGCTTTTGTTTTTTGGAAGAAAGCTGTGGTACATATACACAATGAAATATTACTCAGCATTAAAAAAAAAAAATCATTTGAAGCAATTCTACTCAGATGGACGAAACTGGAGCCCATTATCCAGAGTGAAGTAAGCCAGAAGCAAAAACAACAATACAGTATATTAACACATATATATGGAATTTAGAAAGACGGTAACGAGAACCCAACATGCGAGACAGCAAAAGGAATGCAGATGTATAGAATAGACTCGTGGACTTTGTGGATGAGGGTAAGGGTGGGATGATATGGGAGAAGGGCATTGAAACAAGTTAATTATCATATGTCTAATCAATCGCCAGCCCAGGATTGATGCTCAGGGCTGGTGCAGCGAGATTTCCCGGGGTGGAGGGAGGAGAGAGGGGGGAGGGAGGGGTTTCTGGAGGGGGCGCATATGTGGACCCATGGTGATGTCATGGCATTGTATGACAAGAACAATAAAAGGGAGGGAAAAAATAAAATAAAATAAAAAATAACACATAAAAAAAAAAGAAAAGAAAACTCCTAATATAGAAAACTGAGGAAATTGGAAATGTTAGAAGACAACACAGAATTTGAATGGTTTGATTTTGAACATGCTAAATGTAATAGAGTCAAACCAGTCAATCCTAAAGGAAATCAACCCTGAATATTAATTGAAAGCACTGATGCTGAAGCTGAAGCTCCGATATTTTGGCTACCTGATATGAAGAAACAACTCATTGCAAAAGACCCTGATGCTGGATAAGATTGAGTGCAAGAGGAGAAGAAGACAGTAGAGAATGAGATGGTTAGATAGCATCACTAGACTCATTGGACATGAGTTTGAGCAAAGTCCAAGAGACAGTGAAGGATAGGGAAGCCTTTTATGCTGCAGTTCATGGGATTTCAAAGAGTTGAACATGACTTAATGACTAAACAGCCACAAAATATAAAATGATAGTGATATATGAAACATATTCTGTCTTTATTGAAGAATAATGGAATGCTTCCACATGTGATAAGGTACAATAGTTATTGGAGTAGAATTAAAAATGACTGCACTTGGCACGCTTTCTGGATCTTTCACTTTGGCAGGAATGGAATAGGTAGTAATCAACTGCCGATAATGACAAATGTTAAAGGATATATAAGTGGTAAGATGAATGAAAGAGAAAATGTACTTTAGGAAGAGCTAATGAGGAAGGACTCTTTGAGGAGGTGATAACTGGATATAGATTTGAATAATGATGAGGAGTGAGGCTTGAAAACATTCCAGGCAGATGTTACTTAGCACTTAAAGGTTCTGATATGAGGACAAAGTTGCTTGCTGCAGGAAGATCAAAGTCAATGTGACTGAAGGGTAGAGAGTACATGGTTCGAGATAGAGTCAGAGAAAGGCTGGGGTCAATAAATGTTTCTTGTATTAGTACATGATTCATCTTGGATATATACAGTTTTGGAATGTACAAGAATTGGAATGTAGTTTAGTTAAATTCCTTTATTTGGAAAATGAGGATTCTGTATTTCAGATATCCAAGAAATGCACAAAAATCTACACTAAAGTATTGACTAAATTTCAAAGCGCTAGTAATCAGTACACTGTTCTTATACTTTACGATATCTTCTAACCTATGTTCATTGCTCAAAAGCAGCAGTTATTGCTTTACCTAGGTATCTGAAATGATCATTAGAATTTCAGTTGTGAAGATTGGAAAGCATGATTTTCTTGGCTCTAATTCTTGTGTTCATCTTTTTCTATTTGCTTTTCTTCTTCCTACTCTCTTTTAATGGCAAAAGCAACCTTGAAATGGATAGAACTCACAAGGGCAGCCTGTGGGAAAGGAGATTGGGGGGTTGGGGAAATCACTTTCCATTGCTTTGCCAGGTGGTGCATATGGGCAAATTATATCTGGAAACTGACCATGCCTTTGGAAAATTATTTGCTGGTATATTTCTGTAACACATTAAAGGTTCTTGGCATTCTTTGTATAATTATTGCATCTTGTATTTTCCCCTCAGTTATTCGTCTTTCTTCAATCTATATGCCTTTAAAAATGGGTGTGACTAAATAGATCCTAGTTCAGTTCAGTTCAGTCACTCAGTTATGTCCGACTCATTGCGACCCCACGAATCGCAGCATGCAGGGCCTCCTTGTCCATCACCAACTCCCGGAATCTACCCAAACCCATGTCCATCAAGTCAGTAATAAAAAAAATATTAAAAAACTAATGATAAAATTAATAAACAATTACCGACACTGAAAAAATTACATAGGTTGGGAGTTACATTAATTATATATTTTCATAATTTTATTATGATTTTATTCATATACATGATTATTTAAAATCAGAATGCTTCTTCAGAACATCTCCAGATCACAGCATTATTTTTCTATTTTTTTCCAAGTAGTACAACATAAAAAAGTAAAGATTTGCTGAACTGATAGAATCAATCATATCAATGGGCAAATAAGTTTTGCTAGACATTGTTAATGAAGTATGTTCTGAAAGTTTTGATGCTACAAGAACCCTCTCTTTGACAATAATTAGTTTGTGGATGGGATATTTTTTCTAAGTTCAGTTCATTTCAGTCGCTCAGTCGTGTTCAACTCTTTGAGACCCCATAAACTGCAGCACACCAGGCCTCTCTGTCCATCACCAACTCCTTGAGTCCACCCAAACCCATGGCCATCAAGTCGATGATGCCATTCAGCCATCTCATCCTCTGTCATCCCCTTCTCCTCCTGCCCCCAATCTTTCCCAGCATCAGGGTCTTCTCCAATAAGTCAACTCTTCATCTATTTCCCATGAAGTGATGGGACCAGATGCCATGATCTTAGAGCTTTAAGCCAACTTTTTTTTCTTCTCTTTCACTTTCATCATTGTTCTCCTTCACTTTCTGCCATAAGGGTGGTATAATCTGCATATCTGAGGTTATTGATATTTCTCCTGGCAATCTTGATTCCAGCTTGTGCTTCTTCCAGCCCAGCATTTCTCATGATGTACTCTGCATATAAGTTAAATAAGCAGGGTAACAATATACAGCCTTGACATACTCCTTTTCTTATTTGGAACCAGTTTGTTGTTCCATGTCCAGTTCTAACTGTTGCTTCCTGACCTGCATACAGATTTCTCAAGAGGCAAGTCAGGTGGTCTGGTATTCCCAACTCCTTCAGAATTTTAAACAGTTTATTGTGATCCACCCAGTCAAAGGCTTTGGCATAGTAAATAAAAAAGAAATAGATGTTTTTCTGGAACTCTCTTGCTTTTTCGATGATCCAGCAGATGTTGGCAATTTGACCTCAGGTTCCTCTGCCTCTTCTAAAACCAGCTTGAACATCTGGAAGTGCACAGTTCACGTATTGTTGATGCCTGGCATGGAGAATTTTGAGCATTACTTTACTATTGTGTGAGATGAGTGCAATTGTGCAGTAGTTTGAGCACTCTTTGGCATTGCCTTTCTTTGGGATTGAAATGAAAACTGACCTTTTCCAGTCCTGTGGCCATTGCTGAGTTTTCCAAATTTGCTGGCATATTGAGTGCAACACTTGCACAGCATCATCTTTCAGGATTTGAAATAGCTCAACTGGCATTCCATCACCTCCACTAGCTTTGTTCCTAGTGATGCTTCCTAAGGCCCACTTGACTTCACATTCCAGGATGTCTGGCTCTAGGTGAGTGATCACACCATTGTGATTATCTGGGTCGTGAAGATCTTTTTTGTACAATTCTTCTGTGTATTCTTGCCACTTCTTCTTAATATCTTCTGCTTCTCTTAGGTCCCTACCATTTCTGTCCTTTATTGAGCCCATCTTTGCATTAAATGATCTCTTGGTATCTCTAATTTTCTTAAAGAGATCTTTAGTCTTTCCCATTCTGTTGTTTTCCTCTATTTCTTTGCAGTGATCGCTGAGGAAGGCTTTCTTATCTCTCCTTGCTATTCTTTGGAACTCTGCATTCAAATGGATATATCTTTCCTTTTCTCCTTTGCTTTTCACTTATCTTCTTTTCATAGCTATTTGCAAGGCCTCCTCAGACAGCCATTTTGCTTTTTTGCATTTCTGTTTTCTTGGGGATGGTCTTCATTCCTGTCTCCTAAACAATTTCATGAATATCCATCCATAGTTCATCAGACATTTTACCAGATCCAGTCCTTGAAATCTATTTCTCACTTCCACTGTATAGGCATAAGCGATTTGATTTAGGTCATTCCTGAATGGTCTAGTGGTTTTCTCCACTTTTTTCAATTTCAGTCTGAATTTGGCAATAAGAGGTTCATGATCTGAGCCACACTCAGTTCCCAGTCTTGATTTTGCTAACTGTATAGAGCTTCTCCATCTTTGGGTGCAAAGAATATAATCAATCTGAGTTTGGTGTCGACCATCTGCTGATGTCCATGTGTAGAGTCTTCTCTTGTGTTGTTGGAAGAGGGTGTTTGCTATGACCAGTGTGTTCTCTTGGCAGAACTCTATTAGCCTTTGCCCTGCTTCATTCTAAGCCTTCTAAGCCCTGCTTCATTCTTAGTTCAATTTGTACCAATAATTGAAAACATAAGTGAGAGTGGGAACTCTCTGTATTATCTGTAGTAAGTAGTATGGGTAACCCTAATTATCATGGCTTAGTGGTTAATTTTTTCCATAAGAAAATGGCTCACAAACAAGTGACTTGAAAAGGGGTAGGAGAAAGGAGTACATAAATTTTGTAGAATTCTTGAAGGTGAGCCAATGACACCCACTGTTTTGAATTAGGGCATTAAGTAAGTTTTCTAGAAAAGTGACTCATTCAAAGTTCTAAGAGTAAGTACAAAAATCCCACTATCCATGTTCTGATTCTTGGCTGAAGCTGCTTTTCTAATACTACTAATAGTAATAATTATTTGCATAAATTCAGTTATGTCCAAATGTGATTTTGTGAAAATATGGAAATTAAAGCATCTCTTTTTCATAGGTCTCATTCAATTTTGACATTTTTTGCAAAGATTCCATTCTGTAGTTATGTTGTATGTGGTTGTTTTACAATTGCTAAGTTGTGTTCAACTCTTTGAGATCCCATGGATCGCAGCACACCAGGCACCTTTGTCCTTCACTAAACCCCAGTTTACTCAAATTCGTGTTCATTGTGTCAGTGATGTCATCCAAACATCACATCCTCTGCCACCTGCTTCTCTTTTTGCCGTCAATCTTTCACAGAAATAGGATCTTTTACAATGAATTGGCTCTTCTCATCACATGGCCAAAGTATTGGAGCTTTAGCTTCAGCATCAGTGTTTCCAATGAATATTCAGGGTTGATTTCCTTTAGTGTTGACCGAGTTGGTCTCCTTGTAGTCCAAGGAACTTTTAAGAGTTTTTCTCCAGTACCACAATTCGAAAACATCAATTCTTCAGTTGGTTGTATATTTGTATCCAAAAATGATTTCCTTAAAGACCATTCATCATGTATCCAATCTCTTAAAATCTCCCCATGTCTTTTCATTGCACTTGTAATAAATTCTGCACTTGATCCTGACCTACAGAATTCTGCACAACCTTACCAGCCCACACTCAGTTCCTTCTGTTGATTTTGACCCACTTTTCCTCCTGGTTGCCATGTCCTAACCAGGTGTGTTCCTATTCCTCAGACACATCAATTGTTTTGATTGTAGTAAAGGTTTTACATAAGCTATTCCTTCCTCTTGGGTCATTTTTGCTTCCTGATCTTCATTAACACATTCAACTCATTTCAGCTAGAGAGAACTTCATTAACTAAAGTAACCTTCTTGTCACTCTCTGACAAAACCCTGTCTTATTTCCCTAAATCGCAATTGCTACAACCAAAACCTTTCCAATCTAAAGACTTATGTATATATGTTTAAGGTATTTCTTTCTTTTTAAAATGTTTTGTTCAGTGAGAATGAGAAAGGGGACTGTTCCTGTTAGGTTTGCCATTGTTCATCCCTCAAAGCTCAGGCAATTGTCCAATACATCAGTAGTCCCCGGTCTTTTTGGCATCAGGGCATGGTTTTGTGGAAGACAATTTTCCCACAAACCAGGAGTGGGAGATATTTTCAAGATGATTCAAGTGCATTACATTTATTGCACACTTTATTTCTGTTATTATTACATCAGCTGCACCTCTGATCATCAGGCATTAGATGCCAGAGGTTGGGGACTCCTGCAATAAATGATAAGAAACAAGTCAATAGAGTGTGTTTAATCAAACTGAATAGTGGAAATGGCATAAATATAGAAGAAAATGCAATGTAAATTTAACTAAGAGGCCCTTTTAATAAGAGACAAGAAAGGCAATGGGAAAAGTACTAAGGTGTCCGAATGAGGAAAATCAGGTGATTATGATCCCATTCAAAGAGTATATGGGAAATTCGTGTACCAAATTTGAAAAAAAAACGTTATATGTTTTGTCCTTAGGAAAAAATTATATGTATGTGTGTGTATGTAAACACATATGCATGTGTTGCATTTTTTAGTGTTCCAAAATGGAACATGTGTTACATTTTATAATCAACAGGGACTCTTAAAAAGGAAGCCATGATGTAGAATGAATAAAGTGAGAGGACAAACGTTTAGTCCTACAGTTAAATGTATGCTGCTGTTGCTGCTGCTGCTAAGTCGCTTCAGTCATGTCCAACTCATAGTGACCCCGTGGACTGCAGCCTACCAGGCTCCTCCATCCATGGGATTTTCCAAGCAAGAGTACTGGAGTGGGGTGCCATTGCCTTCTCCAGTTAAAGGTATAACAAAAGTATATAATAAGCATACCATTGAAACTCTATCTTCATCAGTGTTTAATAGAGAACACCAGACTCAATGGAATCAACATTGTACTTAATTCAAACCTTGATATCAATCTCTCTTGATTGAGAATTGACTGGTAATAGTTGGAAGGAATTGAGAAATGTGGACTCAGTTGGCGTGGATAACAACATGGAGGTGGTTTTGGGTGTTTTTTTGCCATTAAATTCATGGACAGAATTCTCTTTTATCTTTCCTCAAAAGTTGTGTGTGTTTGCTCCAAATACAGATAGCTTCCAAAAGAATCAACTTATTTCAAGCCTACAAAACATCCTGTGGTTTTTGTTCAAGGGTAGTGAATAGATTCTTAATCACTTTAATTTAGCTTAATATTAACCTTACAAAAATATTTGCTTTAACAAATCTTCAAACAGAAGTCATTTAATCAAATCAATTTATTTCAAAAAGAGAAAACAAAATCATAATATAACTGGAAAACATGTTTCTGCATACATCAATATGCAAATATATTTGGCAAATATACTTCAGATGGAAGTTTATCATTATTAGTTGGAGGAAAGGCAATGCTAAAACACATGAAAGTAAAGGATAGTTAAGAAACTTAGGGAAAATAAGATCAAAGAGATAACTAGATATTAATAATACCTTCTCTCTTTCATCTTTACATACATTAGGTGGTTGCAGAATATTTTCCTCCTTGTGTTTTAAAATATACAGATATTTATTATTTGGCAAAATTCTGCTAATTTGCTAAGATTTTTTTCTCTGAAATCACTAGCTCTTCATGCATTTTAGTAGTTTTAGATAACATTTGGGAGATTGGAAGGATTCAGCATGAATTCTAATATACTAGCCTGTAGGAAATCCTGGTTTGAACACTAAGACACTCATATATGTTGAATGAAAAGAGAGTTCTGTAGTCAAATGAATTTAGGAAATTGAATTTGACCCATATAAAATTTTATTTTTTTATTGTAGATGTTTTTGAAACTTGGCTATACATAAAAAATAATCATACACTGAAAAATGTGAGAATTTCTGAAGAACTGTAAAACTTTATATCCACTTAAAGAATAAAAATATAGGTGTCAAAATGAATTATGAAAAGTTCCAACTGAAAGGTTATGTCAAATGCTGGCAATGCATCTTTACTGAAGCACATTTCCCCCTTAGCTTTCATATCTACTATCAGAAGAATGTCTTTAGGTTGGAAATGGCTTCTTGCGTGGCAGCCCCATAGAAAGTGTTCTTCCTAAAAACTACTTTTTCTCATAACCAGCCTTTTGTTTATGAGGTAACTTTTCATCATTGTATTTAATAGTAGTTTAAAGGGAGATTTATCAAATGTTTTCTACTTATCTCTCAAAACAAAATCTTCCATATAGTAAGTTCTTAATTGATACAAGACTCACATAAAAGTAGTATATTTTAATGAGGAGGAACGGGTACAGTAGTTTAGAGCCTGGTCTTTGGGACAGACGACCTTGAATTTTAAACCCAGCTTCATCACTTGGTAAGACATGATCTTGAACACATTACAAAACCCTTTGAACTTCAGTGTTTCTTGTTAATAAAAGGATAATAATAGGACTATTAAAAACAAGAATTAAAGCAACAACAAACTTAGCATGATGCTGGAATAATAATATGCCTGAAATAAATGAAACAAACAGTTTTTTTTCTTAGATTTCAGTGAGGACATTTGATAGAGTACAGATCTATTTCTAGCAAAAGGGCTACTCCCCCAAACATGTGTTCACTGCAATCTAGTTTAAAAATCCTCATTGTATATTAATTTCTGAGAGAAATCTGTTGCTTTGTTTACCCAAAGTGATAAAGACTGGACAAAAGACAAAATTTGTGTTTTTGCATACATGTTTTGTCACTATTTAGACAAAAATCATTATCTCGGTGTATTTTTTCTTGGATTGCTCTCTTTCTACTAGAAATTTGGCAAAAACACAATGTTCCAGGAATTCTCTACTTTCTTCTTCCTCCTAAAAGTCAACGAAACCCTGATGGTTTAGAATCATACGCACACCATTGTTATTCTCTGTGATTAGGTGATTTATTTTGATATTCATTGGATCTTTACACTGATCTGTGCTGTATATGAGATACAGCATAGAAAGAGTAGTATATATGGTGGATGTCTATTCTAAAAGATTAAAACTAAAAAAAAAAACTAAATGATGACTATGTCATTCTACTTTTCTGTCTATTCATTCTATTAATTTTTGAGAGTTTAATATTGAAACTCCAACTAAAAATCTTAATTTATCTACTAAAAAATGTTCATAATATATAGTGGAACTATATGTAACATTGTTCTGCATTTTCCAAGTCTTTTGTAAATGTGTGCTCATACTTTCATAAGTTAAAAAATAAAAAAAGAAGCAAAGAGAAGCAAAAAGACTATCAAATGATTAAATAATGAAGATGGTGACTATGAAACTTTTATGACCTCATTAATGAAATGGACAAAACTTAAATATTTAGGATATTAAGTGAATCTATTTCTTAGTGACATAAGAATGTGTGTGTTTGTATGTATACATAGAAGGCAGTTACACATAGCTCATCTGCCTTGTAGGGTTGGGTCTTAAATAGGAAGTAATAACAGTGTAGCACCTCCCCTCCTAAAGACCCAACTGCATAGATGGCTCCGTAACCTCCACCATAAATTATGAACACTTTTCGATTCTGGAAATGGTCAATTGACTTTCAAAGGATATTGTTATGAAAGTCTCAAAAAACAGGGTTTTATCTTATTTGTAGAAAAAAAAAAGTTTAAGGGAAGGAAGGTAGTATTTCCAAGTCATCATATTTCCTTCAAGTGATCTTGATCATCTGCAAAATCTATTCATCAAATCTCAAGCCATGTCATGCAGACCTTCAGCAGAATTCCAACAACTGGAGGCCACTGATACTACTTTCTTACTTTTCAATGTCTCTGTTTTTTATATGTCCATCCAAGTACTCTCAGTTCATTCCTAGCCTAATTTTTTTATGTCCAATTATACAAAAAGAAAAAAAAAACAAAGGTCCACCTAGTCAAGGCTATGGTTTTTCAAGTGGTCTGATATGGATGTGAGAGTCAGACGGTGAAGAAAGCTGAGCGCCGAAGAACTGATGCTTTTGAACTCTGGTGTTGGAGAAGATTCTTGAGAGCCCCTTGGACTGCAAGGAGATCCAACAAGTCCATCATAAAGGAGATCAGTCCTGGGTGTTCATTGGAAGGTCTGATGTTGAAGGTGAAACTCCAGTACTTTGGCCACCTGATGTGAAGAGCTGACTCATTGGAAAAGACCCTAATGCTGGGGAGGATTGGGGACAGGAGAAGGGGATGACAGGGGACAATATGGCTGGATGGCATCACTGACTCAATGGACATGGGTTTGGGTAGACTCCGGGAGTTGGTGATGGGCAGGGAGGCCTGGCTTACTGCAGTTCATGGGGTTGCAAGGAGTTGGACATGACTGAGCGACTGAACTGATACAAAAAAAAAAGTGGTTTTGATTTTTGAAGAGAAAGTTTTATTATATCAAAGTTTATTTTAAGCCAACGTAGAAGCTATAGCAAATATAGACTCTTTTATTTGCAGTCTTTCAAAACGTGAGTTTTTAGTTTCCTACTAACTAGTTCAGTGGAGAATCAAAGAGTTAGGAAAAAACTCTAATTATTTTAATTGTAGTGATTTTACCAAGCATCTACTTATCATATCATATTTGACTTAACCAGTAATATGATTCTTAGATGTGGTATTTTATTTTAACCATACATAATTTTACTTTTTCTTTTTTTTCTATTATACCATTTGGTTTTATGGTGTTTGGGGGGAGTATAATTGTGTTGAATGAAGTCAATTCATGGTTTAAGCTGTTGATCTATGGAAATACTATGCATAGTGAATGAAATGACTTGGGTTTACCCACACAGAGCCATCTATTTTTAAATGGAAATCAAGACAAATGGTGGAAACCAAGTGGAATACAATGCTGTTTACATGCTGATCGCAATTGAAATCTATTAGTTATGCAAGGAAGTCAACCCTGACTATTCTTTGGAAGGACCGATGGTAACGCTGAATCTCCAATATTTTGGCCACCTGAAACAAAGAGCTGCGTCACTGAAAAAGACCCTGATGCTGGGAAAGTTTGAAGGCAAAGGGAGAAGGGGAGATGGTTAGATAGTATCACCAACTCAATGGACATGAATTTGAGCAAACTCTGGGAAATAGTGAAACACTTAGGCGCCTGGGGTGCTGCAGTCCATGGGGTCAGAAAGAGTCAGATGTAGCTTAGTAACTGGATAACAGCAACATATATTTTAAATTAAGCTAATATTTTAATTGTAGGAATTCTAACATTTACTGCACTGACATGACTTGTCCAAACATGTCCATAGGCATCTTGGCAAGTGGCTCAAATGTTTGGATATTTTCTTCTTCATGTTTTGATCTTCACTTATATCTGCTAAAGTAGCTGAAAACAAATTATCTTCATTCTTCTTTAATTTGCATCTTTCATTTAATTTTGAATTTAAACTTTCCTATTTATATAAGTATTATCATCTAATTCTATTCTCTTTTATTTTTGAAATATACAATACCCTTGCCATTTTATAAACTTCTTTTATATTTAAAATAATTTTAATATAGCAATTACCGAGACTTCCCAGAGTTAAATCATTCTTACACCCTCAAAACAAAAATTATACTTATCCAAGACAAAGCCAGATCTCATGGAAAGATTTTCTCTTTTTACCTAAACAAATATAAGTACTGTAGCATGATGGTGTTATGTCTGTTTAAGATGGATCTGAATTTATTTTCATGAATGAATTTGCATATTCATTCTGTAAAAAATGGTACCTCTGGGGTATATGCAAATATGCACGCATGTTAAATCACTTCAGTCATGTCTGACTCTTTGTGACCCTATGGACTGTACCCCACCAGGCTCCTCTGTCCATTAGATTCTCTAGGCAAGGATACTGAAATGGATTGCCATGTCCTCCTCCAGGAGATCCTCCCAACCCAGGGGTCTCTTTGTCTCTTGCATTGGCAAACATGTTCTTCCTAGCACCACCTGGGAAGTTCATGAGAAACATACATGTTTCTAATGATACCAAAATGTTATTGTCAGAAGTTTATAGCCACTTTTAGTCTAAAACCATTTGTAATTTTTGTTACTGGATGAAATGTGTGAAATGTGATATTTCAGAGCCAAAAAAAAATGAATTTGCAAAAGATACAGAATTTCAACCTTTTTGGGGGAAAATTTACACGCATGGTTCAGTAACTCAGAGTGAATATGGTAAATCCTCTATTTAAAAGAAAACAAATTGCAAAATTATCCTTTCAGTGCCGGGAATTTGGTGTTTTAACAAATAATGATAAGATTTTCATGAATGAACAGTTATTTGGGTGCATGATATTTCTTGGGTTGAGTCGTTCTTTTGAATGGCAAGTCCACCGGCTATGAGCAAAATTTGGCAGACTTTAAATCCAAGATGAGCCAAAATTATAAATAACTAATATGCTGAATTATAGACATTCAAGGAACCATAAAGACCTTTGAAGTTCAGTTTAATAGAAACACATATGTAAATAGAAAAAAAATGTAATATGTGCAGTAATCGCATATAAAACAAATAGATAACTAATATGCTGAATTATAGACATTCAAGTAACCATAAAGACCTTTGAAGTTCAGTTTAATAGAAACACATATGTAAATAGAAAAAAAATGTAATATGTGCAGTAATCGCATATAAAACAAATAGAAATAGCCTAAATAATAAAAATCTAGTAACAAAATATTTTTCCATTATATGGGTTACAGAAAATATTTCCCAGGTTTTCCTTTCCATATTATCCTTTTTTGAGTAGATGTTTAATCTTTTCTAAGTTTATCTCAATTATACCTTGTTGATGCCAGCTTTTTTTTTCTTTTATTTACTTCAGGCAAAATAACTTTAACAGGGAAAGCACATTTCTCCCACCGCATTGGTTTACACATTTTAAACTTCCTCCCATACTTAAAAATCCCTTACATAATCCCAATTATAAGGAGTATTTCTGATCTAACTTCAGACAACATAAATGTATTTGGGCAAGTGACTTATAGGAAAGAGGAAGACAGCGTAAGTCAAAAGTGTTTTAGTGCAGAATTATCCTCCAGCCACAATATTGGCAAATATTATTGTATAGACTGTGTATTTGTTCTGGGCAAGAGACTCGGATTTGTTATGGATTCTCCTGGGGCCACAACAGTTCTGTGTTCTTCAAATCTAATAATAAGGGATCATTATCTTTTCCCTTCCCCAAAGGTATATTTATCCCATAAGAATATGCATCTGAAATCATCTATCTTGGTCTTTTTGTCTCTATGCTAAAAAATGAATATTTTGTTTCTATCATATAAATTACTACAAAATCATTACTCATGGTCCTCATTTTCAAAACGGTATATAGCAGACTTTTATTTACCGCTAAAGTTAAGATCATTGAAATATGACCACTGGACTGAGTCTTCTAGAAGTTTCCAGACATAAAAATTTTAAGATTTTTTGTCATGGAAAAATTTAGGGAGTTAAGCCTAAAAGCTTGGCAAATTTCATTGTCTCACTGTGAAGAGAATATGGTTGATACTGAGGAGAGAATCCTGCCTCTCACCTGGATACATTTTTGGGACAGGACTTCATGGTATCATGGCTGTTTTGGGGTGAGAGGATGCTGAAGGTGGAAGAAGGGCTTCATAAAAGGCCTGAAATATATCTTTCTCTCTGCCCCTCCATCTCTCTGTCTCTTTCTCTGTCTTGCTCTTCTGTAAGTCTTTAGGGAAAAAACCAAAACAAGATAGTATGCTTTGGTCTTAAGACAAAAAGTAACCAGACTCTCCCACCTTCCTCATATGTGGAATGCATCATGATTGCAAGAACGCAACAAGGACTCCAGGGTAATTTTGACAATTTAAGTCTCCCCCTATTAGTAGCTCTTAGGCAGTGATTGGGATTTTGAACAAAAATGGCATCCAAAGTCTTGAGGGTGAATGAGGGGTAAGAGATATGCAGGAGACATGCACAACTCTCTGAAATCCCCAGAAGACTTTTAAAAAGACAAGAGATCACAGTGACTTTAGATGTTTATGTTGATGGCACCCCACCTTTAATTTCAGATGGATATTTCTTAGTGACATAAGAATTAGATAAGAAATTAGTAGTCTTGTAACTTTATCTCAAAAGCACTGGCTGTTTTTATTTTTTATTTTTAGTCTTTATAGGGTCTATCAAATTGGGGAGACAAAACTTGAGCCAAAATGTTCTACTGAGGAGAAAGGAAAGAATTGCACATAAGTGGCTTTCAAGTTTTACATGTTTATATATGTGTGTACTTCAGGGTAGAAATTTAAAATGACAGCATGACATTGCTAACTGATGAAGAGTTTACTGTTTCAGATTTTCCTTTTACATATATCTGAATGAATTTGTAGACTGAAATAGTTAACCTATTATTTTTATGCCATTGTCATTAGAGTCTGACTCACTTTTGAAAAAGATACAAATCAGGCAATAAAGAGTTACACAATTTTAATAAGTACCAACCATGATCTGAATTTGTCTTCAAGCTTCACAACTGAAATTGGAACTTTCCAGATCACTTTAAATTAAATTGATTAATAATACATCATGTTAAAATGAATTTTTCATGGTTTGGGAGCTAATGTTCTCAATTATTTAGCAATGCAAAGTGTAGGCAACTCACACACAAACAGCGTACAGGAGATGATCCGTGAACTTTCTCTTAAAATAAGATGATAAATGGCCTATTTTTCTATCATACTAAAGCAGTATGTTAATTTTTTCTACTCTGAAAACATTTGCTCTCCAGGAAACCAAATCAGGACATGCACTGTGGTTACAAAATATAATACTAAACAACTTTTATAAAATTTAAAAAATTCTCAACCTGAATATACATAACAGGAGAATGTGTAATTTAATTAACATAATAGGTATATTACCTCATGCCTTTTGAATTACATTTCCACAATTATTTAAGTCTCATCTTTCACGTTAGTGGAAGTTTAAGTTTTTAATTTTAAACATGTTTGACATTACTTGGTGATTCTATGCTTTAAGATTGGTTTACATTACATGTGTTTTGTGGCATTAAAAAATAAACAGTATGTTATTTACATTTTGAGCATTATATTCTTTATAATTAATATTTACTTTAAACAGTTTAAGTAGTTAAGATAACAAATTATTAGATTCCTTCTGGGTGACGACTCTGCACTGCTCACTTTCACCATTGTTTCCAGAATTAAAGAAGCACTAGACTATTTATCTCTCTTCTAGGCAAGCATTTAGACTTGGGTTTCATCTCTGGGTCAGGAATATACCCTGGAGGAGAAAATGACATCCCACTCCAGTATTCTTGCTTGGAAAATTCCATGGACAGAGGAGGCTGATGAGCTACATAATCCATGGGGTCACAAATAGTTGGACACAACCGAGTGACTGGGCACACATACACACTAGACTAAGGCAATTGAATATACTGTTAATATCTCATTATAATCCACCTTATTGTCTACTCTGTCAGCCTTCTCTTTTGCCTCTCTTTAGTTTGCTTTCATGAGAGTCACTGTTTTGTAATAATGCATTTGAATGATCAATTCATACAAAAATTGTGAGCAATAATATAAACCTTGTATTATATAAAACTTATATTTCCAGCTATCTTATATAACTGACAGATAAAATTACATATATTTAAAGTGTACAACATGATGATTTCACTAATGTATACATTGCAAAATGATTACTACAGTCAATGTAATTAACACATTTATCAGCTCATATAGTTACCTTTTTTCTCTGCATGTGGTGAAAACACTCACTATCTCTACTCTCTTAACAAATTTCAAGTATACAATAGAGTAGTATTTATGAGATCAATATGCTGTGATCTCATACATTACATTCTGAAAACATATTCATCTTATAACTTAAAGTTTGTACCCTTTGATGAATATCTTCCCATTTCCCCCACCCCTCGGCCTCTGGCAACCACCACTCTGTCCTCTATTTCTACAAGTTCAATATTGTCTCTCTTTCCCTTCTTTGATTCCAAGTACAAGTGATGCCTTACAGTTTTAATCCTTCTCTCTTTTTCTTGTTTCACTTATAATGTCTTCTGGGTTCATTCATATTGTCACAATTGTCAGGCTTTCTTTCTTTTTTTTAAGATGAATGTTATTCCGTTGTGTATATGTACTACATTTTTCTTTATCCATTTATCTGTGGACAAACATTGGTTGTTTCTGTATCTTGGCCATTGTAAATCGTGTCTCAATGAGCATGAGAATGAAGATATTTCTTTGAGATACTGATTTTAGATCCTTCATTATATACACACACACACACACACACACTCAGTATAGGATTACTAAATATTATGGATAGTTTGTTTTTTTTTTTTTAGAGGAAATTCCATACTGTTTTCCATATTGGCTGCACTAATTTACATTCCCATCAACAATGTACAAGGAACAATCTTCTTCACAGAATCACTGACATTTCTTATCTCTTGTCATTTTGATAATGGCTATCCTAACATGTCTGAAGCAGAAAATTACTAGAGCTAAACAGTGAATATAGTAAAGTTTCAGGATACAAAATAAACACACAAAAATCTCTGGCATTCCTATACACTAACAATGAGAAAACAGAAAGAGAAATTAAGGAAACAATTTCATTCACCATCAAAACAAAAAGAATAAAATACTTAGGAGTATTTCTACATAAAGAAACAAAAGACTTATATATAGAAAACTATAAAACACTGATGAAAGAAATCAAAGAGGACACAAATACATGGAGAAATATACCGTGTTCGTGGATTGGAAGAATCAATATAGTAAAAATGAGTATACTACCCAGAGCAATCTATAGATTCAATGCAATTCCTATCAAGCTACCAGAGGTCTTTTTCAGAGAATTAGAACAAATAATTTCACAATTTGTATGGAAATACAAAAAACCTCATATAGCCAAAGAAATCTTGAGAAAGAAGAATGGAACTGGAGGAATCAACCTACCTGACTTTAGGCTGTATTACAAAGCCACAGTCATCAAGACAGTATGGTACTGGCACAAAGACAGAAATATAGATCAATGGAACAAAATAGAAAGCCCAGAGATAAATCCACACATCTATGGACACCTTATCTTTGACAAAGGAGGCAAGAATATACAATGGAGAAAAGACAACCTCTTTAACAAGTGGTGCTGGGAAAACTGGACAGCCACTTGTAAAAGAATGAAACTAGAACACTTTCTAACACCATACACAAAAATAAACTCAAAATGGATCAAAGATCTAATCATAAGATGAGAAACGATAAAACTCCTAGAGGAAAACATTAGGCAAAACACTCTCCGACATAAACCAAAGCAGGATTCTCTATGACCCACCTCCCAGAATATCAGAAATAAAAGCATGAATAAACAAATGGGACCTAATTAAAATTAAAAGCTTCTGCACAACAAAGGAAACTATAAGCAAGGTGAAAAGGCAGCCTTCAGAATGGGAGAAAATAATAGCCAATGAAGCAATGGACAAACAATTCATCTCAAGAATATACAGTATATTATTGTAGTTTTGATTTACATTTCCCTGGTGATTCCCATGACCTTCATCAAGGAGTATGTTCCTTACCTTTTCTTCTAGGAGTTTTATGATTTCAGGTATTAAATTGAAGTCACTAATCCATTTCCAGCTTATTTTTATGAGTGGTATGGCTTCCTTTGTAGCTCACATGGTAAAGAATCCACCTGAAATTCAGGAGATCAGGGTTTGCTACTTGGGTTGTAAAGATCCCCAAAAGGGAATGGCTACCCACTCCAATATTCTTGCCTGGAGAATCCCATGAACAGAGGAACCCTGGCAGGCTAGTCACAAAGTGTCAGACACGACTGAGTGAGTAAGTATCAGCACATGTAATACAGCAATCTTGTTTCATTATTTTGTGTATGAATATCCAGTTTTCCCAACACTGTTTATTAAAGAGACTATCCATTCCCCATTGTGTATTCTTGGCACACTTGTCAAAGATTGTTTGATAATATGGGCAAAGCAGTTTATTATATATGCATAGGTTGATTTCTATGCTTCCCATTCTGTTCCATAGGTTAAATGTGTCTGTTTTTATCCCAATACTATATTGTTTTGATTACTATAGCTTTGTAACAGTGTTTCAAATCTGAAGTGTTAGCATCCAGCCTTGTTCTTCTTTCTTAAGGTTACTTTGGCTATTTAGGATCTTTTGTGATTTCAATACAAATTTTAGGATTTTTTTTCTGCTTCTGTGATAAATTTCATTAGAATTTGATAGGGATTGCATTGAGCTTGTAAATTACTTTAGATAGTAATTAATTTTCATGTATTAATTCTGTATCCTATAACTTTAAAAGTCAATTTATTAGATCTAACAGTTTTTTGCAGGGAGCCTTTAGAGTTTTCTTTTATATGTAATATCCTATCATATATAATAAAAAGAAATTTTATTCTTCCTTTCTGATTTGAAAGACTTTATTTCTTTTTCTTGCTTCGTTTATCTATCTAGGACTTCCACTATTATGCTGAATGGAAGTAGTGACAGTGGTATCATTTTCTTTTACCTGATCTTACAAGAAAACCTTTTAGCTTTTCACCATTGACTGTGATGATAGTTGTGAGCTAGTTGTATATGGTCTTACTGTGTTGAGATACATTTGTTCTATACTTAATTGGTGAAAGTTATTTTCATGAAGGAGAAAGCAATGGCAACCCACTCCAGTATTCTTGCCTGGAAAATTCCTTGGATAGAGGAGCCTGGCAGGCTACAGTCCATGGGATCTCGAAGAGTCAGACAGACTGAGTGACTTCACTTTCACTTTTCACTTTCATGCATTGGAGAAGGAAATGGCAGCCCACTCCAGTATTCTTGCCTGGAGAATCCCAGGGACAGAGGAGCCTGGTGGGCTACCATCTATGGGGTTTCACAGAGTCGGACAAACTGAAGTGACTTAGCAGCAGCAGCAGAAGCATTATCATGAAAGAATATTGAATTGTGTTGAATTCTTCCTGCACCTATTGAGATGAAAATATGGTTTTTATATGTCATTCTGTTAATATAGTATATCATATTTATTGATTTGCATATATTGAAAAAATACTTTTAGCTCAGGGATAAATCCAGTTTGAGCATGCTGTGTGATCCTATTAATGTACTATTGAATTTGGTTTGCTGGTATTTTGAAGAGGAGATTTGCATTGATATTCATCAGGGATATTGGTCTGTGGCATGATTTACTTGTAGTGCTCTTGTGTGGCTTTAGTATGGGTAATTTTGGCCTCATATAATGAGTATTACCTCATTTTCAGCTTTTTGGAAGATTTTGATAAGAATTGGCATTAATTCTTTAAATGTTTGATAGAATTTACTAGTACAGCCATCGACCTGAACTTTTGTTGGAAATTTTTTGATTACTGATCACTATCCTTACTAGTTATAAACCTATTCAATTTCTTATTTCTTCATATTTCAGTTTTGGTAAGTTATATGTTTCTTGGAATTTATCCATTTTTTCCCCAAGTGATTGAGTTTGTTGGCATATAATTATTTGTAATAGTCCCTTATGTTCCTTTGTATTTTGTATGGTATCACTTGTAATGTTTCTTCTTTCACTTTTGTTTTTATTTATAGAGTACTATCTTGAAATGGCAAGCGTAATGAAACATGATTAGATATCATAAACCCTAAGTACTATTTAGACATATGTGTTCTTTTTACATTATCATTACAGATGGCAGGTCCAAACATGAGTAGTGGATAAAAGCCCTTTCTGCTCAGAATGGATGTAGGATCACCACTAAATGTTATAAAATATAATCATTAGAAAAGTGCCTTAAAAGTCAACTAACTCAATCAACTCATTGAGCAAATAAGGCAACTCTTACTTAAGAGTTTAAGTGCCCAGACCATATTGTTAGCTGAGAGGCAGGCATAGAATAGAGACTTGGTGGCTCCTTTCGCCCAGTGTATGAGAATGTTTAGAATGAGGGGGAATAAAAAAAGCAAACAAAGTTAAGTTTGACCAGGGTTTACTCTCCTAGTTATAGAGTTAAAAGTGAAACAAACATCTCTTATTCCAATTTTATTATTCAGTCCTCTTCTAAAGAAATTTAACCAGCTAAGAAATTAAGTCAAAAATTTTACCTGAAGGAGTTGATACTACAAAGAGGAATGTATTCAAATCACTGTGAAAAGTATAGTTGATGTAAATGCAAGTCCTAAGTGATCAGGAAGGACAGTTGTTGTAGATGCAAGTCCTAAGTGATCAGAATGTACTTGTGCTACAGTCATCACATTGAAAATATGGGTCACAGACAATAGAAGTTACAAGTAGAAGAGAACATCAGCCTATCACGGACTGTTTCTTTTTAAGCCCAAATTATGATGTTTGATTTTCAGATTTTATAGGTTATTTTTGTCTGGAACATAAGGGTGATTTTTTCCTTAAGTCCCACTCAGTTCAGTTCAATTCACTCACTCAGTCAATGTCTGACTCTTTGCAACCTCATGAATTGCACCACACCAGGCCTCCCTGTCCATCACCCACTCCTGGAGTTTACCCAAACTCATATCCATTGAGTCGGTGATGCCATCCAACCATCTCATCCTCTGTCATCCCCTTCTCCTCTTTCCCTCAATCTTTGCCAGCATCAGGGTCTTTTCAAAGGAGACAGCTCTTCATATCAGGTGGCCGAAGTATTGGAGTTTCAGCTTTACTATCAGTCCTTCCAATGAACACCCAGGACTGATCTCCTTTAGGATGGACTGGTTGGATCTCCTGGCAGTCCAAGGGACTCTCAAGAGTCTTCTCCAATACCACAGTTCAAAAGCATCAATTCTTCAGTGATCAGCTTTCTTCATAGTCCAACTCTCACATCCATACATGACTACTGGAAAAACCATAGCTTTAACTAGACTGACATTTTTTTTGGCAATGTGATGCCTCTTCTTTTTAATATGCTGTCTAGGTTGGTCAAACTTTCTTTCCAGGGAATAAGCATCTTTTAATTTCATGGCTGCAGTCACCATCTGCTGTGACTTTGGAGCCTCAAAAAATAAAGTCAGCCACTGTTTCCATTGTTTCCACATCTATTTCCCATGAAGTGATGGGACCAGATGCCATGATCTTAGTTTTCTGAATGTTGGGCTTTAAGCCAACTTTTTCACTCTCCTCTTTCACTTTCATCAAGAGGCTCTTTAGTTTATCTTTGCTTTCTGCCATAAATGAGGTGTCATCTGCATATCTGAGGTTATTGATATTTCTTCTGGCAATCTTGATTCCAGCTTGTACTTCTTCCAGCCCAGCATTTCTCATGATGTACTCTGCATATAAATTAAATAAGCAGGGTGACAATATACAGCCTTGACATACTCCTTTTTCTGTTTGTAACCAGTCTGTTGTTCCATGTCCAGTTCTAACTGTTGCTTCCTCACCTGCATACAGATAAATTACAAAAATCCAAATTTCTTGCAATAATGTTTTATAGCATATACCATACCAAAATGATCCTCAAATCAAACCCAGGTATATAGAAATTATTTTTTTTAGTTCAAATGAAAAATAATCATATACCAATGAAATTGGGTTGCCAACAATTTTTTTTTTTTTAGTTTAACTTGACCTGCAAAGAAAACAGATGAAGGTGATTTGTGATTTGTCTTCTTACCTGAACTACTTTTCTATTCAGGGCAATCAAGATCCTCTAAATGAACTGCTTTGTGTATCACTACTTTGTGCCGCAAAGGAGACTATAAAAGTAGATCACACTGTGTTATAATGATAAGGATTTATTTTCTTTATTGAGGAAAAGTTGTACAATGTTAGATTTTTTTTTCTCTGAAAGTAGAATACATGATGTTCTTAAGGTCAAATGTATCAAGGTGAGTTAGCCTTATATTTTATTAATGGTAATGTGAATCATGTAACTAAATCCTGGCAAATTGTACTGAATAGCTACTCCCAATATTATATGATTATAGTTCTTTTGATATTCAATGGAGACCAACTAATTCTAATGTGTGTTTTAAGTAACAATCATATATCAGCAGGTAGATAGGCCTTTGCATTTGGAATTATGAAAAGATTATAATCAGTGGTTAACCATTCCTTTATAATCATACCAGTAATACTCTAGACCAAAAAAGGTCTTTGTTTTAGTATACTATTAAAAAAACAACTATTGACAGATAAGATAAATACTTAAAATACTGTCTCTCTGAAGACTTCATTATTTTATTTGTGGGAAATTATCATGGATGATTGTGTGATATCAGTCATTCATTACATGGCCTTATTGAGAAATCTTTTGGATAGTACGATTCTTCTGTTACTAAGAATATATTTTTATCTATTGAATTTGAACTAGTTAGAAAAGGACCAGCTACATATAGAAGTAAAGTTCTAATTTGATGTACTTAAATATGGTGTGTTTAAATAATGCCAACCTAAATATACTTTGCATGTGATATTAGCCTAAAATGTTGAAAACAAAACCTACATTTTATTAAATAGACTGGTCTAACACATTCATGACAATAATTGGTGCTAAAGATGACTATATTTGCTAACAGATAAACATGGACATATGAATATATGCATAGTACATATAGAATAATTTTTATGACATTTTATATATATATATAATAAAATATTAATTTTAATAGTTTGAGTTAAATAATTATTAAATTGCTCTAAATAATACTTCCACCAATTCTATTTTTCTCTAAGAAATTTCAATTACTTTCCCATTTAATAATTTTTCCATAGTAGATTTTCACATTTTTCTCAGACAAGGCATTATTAATTCTAATTGATAGAAATCATTTCATTTTTAAAGGGATGATTCAGAATTATTTTTATCTCTATAGAAAGCTGTCATTCTGCTCTATATGCTTAAATATATAAAAGCTATCACCAGTGAGTAAAAATGTTTCGTATATATATATATATATATATATAGAATAAGGACCTGGCAAGAAATAGATTGTACTCGACCCCTGAAGCTGGTCAAGAAATCCATGCTGATATTTAATAGCTTTTATCAGCAGGAAAGCAATGAGATTATTTAGGCCATAACTAGTTTCACCTCAAAGCTGAGTGTAAAACATCTATTAAATTGTTGAATCTCTTCCAACTGAAGGGATAAATTTCAAATTATAGAAAATATTGTAAGCAACAAATTCAGCATTTATTTCTTTAACCTTACCCATATCTGGGTATTTATTTATACTTTGATTTTAGAAATAAATGATAATTTTCTATTGGGGATCCAGCACCCATCAATGTTTGGGTGGATAGCATTCTCTATTCTGTGGTGAATTGTGTGATCATATAATTGGAGTTGCTGAGACAGCCGAAAGGAAGATTCAACATGTCCACTGAATAGGTAATTTTTTTCTTTCTAGATTTCAAACACACCATATTTTTCCAGTGATATCAGTCAGTCAGTTCAGTCGCTCAGTCATGTCCAACTCTTTGCAACCCCATGGACTGCAGCATGCCAGGCTTCCCTGTCCATCACCAACTCCCTGAGCTTGCTGAAGCTCATGTCCATCCAGTCAGTGATGCCATCCAGCCATCTCATCCTCTGCAATATCAGTTTTTGACTATTTTATTAAGTTTGTGTATAATGTGAAGCAGGAAAGTAGATATGGGTGAAGGAACTATATAAAGTGCTGATTAAGTAGTTTTGCACATCATCATCAGATCTGAGACAAGATAATCATCTAAAATTTAAGATTAATATCTGTATTTTTTAAGTAGCAATGCTTTTCAATAATAGATACATCTTAGAATTACCAATTTTCCATCTCCAATAGATTCAGATCTAAGTTGGTTGAAGTGTGGGCGATGTGAACATTTTTCTCACTTAACAACTTTTTTAATTTTGATGCTCACCACAGAGAAGCCTGTAATTAATACAATATTCCTGTTATTGAGTATGAGAGTTTAAGATAACATGGCTTCAGGGGGTTTAGGCTTCACCAGTAACAGAAAAAGAGATGTTCTTCAAAACAATGACTATTCTTCAAAACAGTCAAAATTTCAAGACTGATAATCTGTTTATGGGGCTTCTCTGTTGGTTCAGTGGTTAGACTCCGCCTGCCAAAGCAGAAGACACAAGAGATATGGGTTCAATCCCTGGGTGTTAAGATCCACTGGAGTAGGAAATTGTAATTCACTCCAGTATTCTTGCCTGGACAATTTCATGGACAGAGGAGACTGGCAGGCTACAATCCATTGGGTCATAAAAGAATTGGACATGACTGAGCACATGCACAGACACAAAGTCTGGCTATGGAGCATTATTCTCAAAAATTGATGAGTGATTGGAGCAGATATTAATAGCCATGAATATCAATGCATGCATGATTTTGCCATGAGAATCCTATTTAGTCCTCAATTTTTACAATGTCTCTGCATATGAGTACTGTGATCCTTCCGAAGTTTCCTTTTGTCTTCCCTTTCCACCAGCTCTTCATTTTCCTGTATCCTGTTCTTTCTTCTTGACATGTACATATTGACACCTAAAATTTCAAGGTCATTTGTTTAATTACTTGTTGACATAATAAACTGATATGTGTAACAATGGACTAGGAATGAAAGAAAAATATATTGCAGAACAGAAGCTTTATAGATACTTACTCTTCATTTTCTTCAAAGGTCCCTGCCTTTCCTAAATATTCAATTTTGTGATAGCTTTCTGACAAAGGGTTGATACCTTGGCTTCAGCCCCTTGTTTAATAAAGTTTAGATCTAAATTTAGACTCAAATTTAGCTTGAGATCATGCCTGAAAGAAAATATGAATAAACTTAACTATGTCTATGTGAATAGGTAGACACAGGTCTAATGCAGGTCACTAGAGTCCCATATTAGACAGTGAATCAACTTTCCAACAAATATTAAAAACTACTTGCATGTTAGATCTGAATTAACCTTTCAGGTCACAGGGGCACCATTTAGTAAATTGCATTGTCTCTTTGTAAATGAGATCAGGCTATAAAAGAGTTGTTTCATATAATTTAGGAAATAAAGTTACTTATGTGCATTAGTCTAGGAATCAGAAACATGCTTAAAATCCTTAATAGCAAAGTGATGATGTAGTTGATATAAAACTGATGCTTTTTCAAATGCTTTGACACTGTGGAAATTTAAAAGAAAATAAGATAGGAACAGATGGAAGATGAAGAAGTAGAAAAGATAATTTTAGCTAACCCATTCATGAAATCTGGTTTTGAAGGGGAGGAAATGTGGACGGTCAAGATAAGAGGTCAAGGTCAGAAAAAGCTGTGGTTTCTTTGCAAACCAAAGACAACAATATTTTTTTTTTCTTTTCTTTCTGAAGAGTCATGATAGAAAGAAGAGAAGAAGCATAGTAGGATACCTAGGGGTGTGATAGGAGATAAAATCTCTCCCCTATGAAAAGGAATTTGTCCTTATGCAGTGGTCCATGTCTCCAGTTTTATCACAGAAGGGAAAGTGAAACCAACAGTGATAAATGCAGGTAAGTTTGACCACAGAGTGTTGGGAGTTACCATCTAATTGCTTCTGTTCTGTGTTAAAAGTTCAGATGGTACTTTGCAAGTTGAAAGAAACAAGGGGAGGATGATAAAGGTCCCATAAGAGAGCAAAAGGGAGAGCAGATAAGAAACACAGAACTGCCAAGAATCACATCAAGCCTAGCTTGGGTGAGAGACCCTTAGGTTGTAGATCCACTAGGACTCAGTTAGATGTTTCCCTGGAGAACTCATTAGCTAGGATGGCATTTGCAAAGGCAGGTAGCTGACTCTGCCTGATGAATGGGATAGACAGAAAACATGGGAAAAGAAAGTTAATGCTATTTGTGTGAAAGGGGCTGGATTTAAGATGAATAGAGAAGAAATAGACAAAAGTAGGCTAATAGTGAAAACAGGAGTAAGTAGGTATGATGAATTTGAAAAGTAAAGGAGGGGAGAATCAAATGAGAAATTAAGGGATAAAAGTTGATAAATCATCTGATTAAATATTTGTATTCAAATTTAAAAGAGAACTTCTCAGGGTTGTTATAGTTTTAAGGTGGTGCAGGGAGGAGTAAGGGAGGACAGTGGAGCATGTGGTAGTAAATAAACTGATTGTGAGGTCAAGTTGTTGATACGGTAGGGTTCATGGTTGCCTGTGCATGGAGATTTTGGTCACTGTGAGCCAGATATTAAAGTGTCCAGTTGACAAGAGCTTGTGTCCAAGAATTCAGTGGTTGACAATGAGCCAGGTTATAAAGATAGATCAAGTATATATCATCAGCCTCAAAGAACCTGAGTTTTATTCGGTGATAGAAGTGCAGTGGTTTGTAAGCAGCTTTCTCAAATTAAGAGTGGGATCACCTAATTTTCTATTTTGAATACATAAAGTGACAAATATTGTTTCAAAATAATACAAAAAATGAGCAAACAAAAATCTCTATCAAATGACCTTTAATGATTATTTTCAAGTGCATTGTGAATGGTAGATACTTAAAAAGTGCTTTTTGCCAGATAAGGAAAAACGCAGCCTCATCTGACACTGTAGGACGATAGAGACTAATCAATTCAGTTTGGTATGATGGAGACAACCAGAGCAGGGGACTTTGACTATATCCAAAGGTCTCTCAGGAGGCCATGAATAGAACTCATGTGATTGTAATCTTGGATGAAAAAATATTACTTTTATTTTCATTATCCTAAACTTAGTGTCATCTTCATTTATGAACATATGCAAAAAAAGACAGTAGTTGTCAATATCTCTGTATTTATCACCAAAAGAAATCATGATACTTTTATATTATCTTAATGATATACAAAAATGATGTTATACATATATATGTATAAGTCATATAGTATGAAAAATTTTCATTCATGTTCATCAAGATTTTGAAATTGCAATGGTTATTATACCTACTAATAAGTCTCAATATTTAACATATTATTAACAAAGAACATACATTATTACATTAATTTATGAATATGAATATTGTATTTCAATAAAGTAAATATGCTTTGTGAAGTGACCCAAAAGTATGCACAGTACAGGCAATTGCACATGAGGTTGACAATCTCAACATTCTAGCCACCCAGAATCTTTTCTGGAAATGTTCTCGTTTCCCATCACAATCAGGCATATCACTGATGTGTCTTTTTTATAGTTCTAAATCAATAACACAACCTAGATCCTGCAGAATCTTGGCCTCTCCTACCTCAACAAATTTATTCTCATCTTTCTTACACTCTATATCCCAACAAGATGGGGGTCCTTTATAATACTTAATTGAGCCATATTTTTTTATTCTATCTTTGGTATTTCTGCTTGCTGTTCAATTTGCCTAAAATGGAATATAATCCTTTTATCTTGTCACCACCCTTTACCTAGTCAATATGTATTTAGTTTTTGACTCTTTCAAACTGAGTTAGATGCCCCACTTACAGAATACAAGACTACATGAGATATATGTATACTAAAAAGATTCTTGTTTACCTAAATTCAAAGTTAATTGGAACCCTTTACATTTTTACTTGTTAAATCTGACAACTCTACTCACAGTATTTTTTATGCCATTTTAAAACAATTTCTCACTAAAATTACCTGTCTTCTTGCTAATCTGAAGCTCCATGAGCCAGAGTACATGTCTATGTGTGTGTATGTGTTTGTGTGTGTGTTGTTTACCATGGTATCCCCAAAGCCTGGAATAAAGATGCTAAGCATGTAACACATAAATTTAGGATGAATGAATGAATGAGTTATAAATATGTTTAAAATATCTGTTTATGGTTCTGACTTTCTTAGTTCCTTGAGGACAAAGACCTTTGCAACCAAAATCAAAACTCAGTGTTTATAGCAGAGTACATATTCAAAAATGCTGCCTTGACTTTCCTCAAAAGCCATCAGTGCATGTGAAGGTTTTTTTTTTTTTTTGGAAGGGGTTAAGCCTACAATTGCACTCATCCCACACACTAGTCAAGTAATGCTTAAAATTCTCCAAGGCAGGCTTCAGCAATATGTGAACTGAGAACTTCCAGATGTTCAAGCTGGTTTTAGAAGAGGCAGAGGAACCAGAGATCAAATTGCCAACATATGCTGGATCATCAAAAAAGCAAGAGAGTTCCAGAAAAAATCATCTATTTCTGCTTTATTGACAATTCCAAAGCCTTTGACTGTGTGGATCACAATAAACTATGGAAAATTCTTCAAGACTGGGAATACCAGATCATCAGACCTGTCTCTTGAGAAGCCTATATGCAGGTCAGGAAACAACAGTTAGAACTGGACATGGAACAACAAACTGGTTCCAAATAGGAAAAGGAGTACATCAAGGCTGTATATTGTCACCCTGCTTATTTAACTTATATGCAGAGTACATCATGAGAAATGCTGGGCTGGAAGAAGCACAAGCTGGAATCAAGATTGCCAGGAGAAAATAACCTCAGATATGCAGCAACACCATCCTTGTGGCAAAAAGTAAAGAGGAACTGAAAAGCCTCTTGATGAAAGTGAAAGAGGAGAGTGAAAAAGTTGACTTAAAGCTCAACATTCAGAAAACTAAGATCATGGCATCTGGTCCCATCACTTCATGGCAAATAGATGGGGAAACCATGGAAACAGTGTCAGACTTTATTTTGGGGGGCTCCAAAATCACTGCAGATGGTGACTGCAGCTATGAAATTAAAAGACACTTACTCCTTGGAAGGAAAGTTATGGCCAACCTAGACAGCACATTGAAAAGCAGAGACACTACTTTGCCAACAAAGGTCCATCTAGTCAAGGCTGTGGTTTTTCCAGTAGTCATGTATGGATGTGAGAGTTGGATGGTGAAGAAAGCTGAGCACCAAAGAATTGATGCTTTTGAAATGTGGTGTTGGAGAAGACTCTTGAGAGTCCCTTGAACTGCAAGGGGATCCAACCTGTCCATCCTAAGGGAGATCAGTCCTGAGTGTTAATTGGAAGGACTGATGTTGAAGCTGAAACTCCAATATTTTGGCCACCTCATTCGAAGAGTTGACTCATTTGAAAAGACTCTGATGCTGGGAAGGATTGGGGGCAGGAGGAGAAGGGGACTAAAGAAGATGAGATGGATGGATGGCATCCCTGACTCGATGGACATGGGTTTGGGTAGACTCCGGGAGTTGGTGATGAACAGGGAGGCCTGGTGTGCTGCTATCCATGGGGCTGCAAAGAGTCGGACACGACTGAGTGACTGAACTGAACTGAAACCTTCCTTATCTGAAACTTAAAAGGTGGAAATTAGGGAGAGAGAAGTTATTCAAATACCCATTTTAGGCCCAGTTTCCCTAGAAATATCAGTAATTTGGGTGAAATTAAAACATTAGGTTAACCTTTCTTTAATTATTGTAGACATAAAATGGTGAAGATGTAGAACATAAAAATATCCAGATGCTAGTATTTATGCATGCAAATGAATATTTACGCTGTTGTCACAAAGGTGGGAAGGGTCTGAGTGCTTGTGAATGAAAAGAAATGAGGGGAAATCAGGCTGATGAAAAAGTTTGAAAAGCTCTCTTAAATTCAAGTTGGCAGAATCTTCTAGTTCTTGCAGATATTCTGTCAATACTTGAATGGTACCACTTTAACAGCATCCACCCTAGAGTAGAAGAGATAAAAAGTGCCCTCTAGGTTTAAAATCATATGTACCTTAGGTGCCAACAGTATCCGATGGGGAAAAGATAGTCTTTTCAACAAATTGTATTGGGAAAACTGAATGTCCACATACAAACGGATAAAAATGGACACTTGTTTCACACTATGCACTGAAAATGGGTGAAATGTTTATAAGTAACACCTGAAGCTAAAACTCTTAGAATGAAACATAAGAAGAAAGCTTCGTGACACTGGTCTTGATATCAGATCATTTGTATGACACCAAAAGCACAGGCAACAAAACCAAAAATAAACAAGTGGGATTATGATCAAACTAAAGAGGTTCTGCCCAACAAAAGAAAGGATCAACAGAGTGAAAAGGCAACCTACAGAATGGGAGAAAATGTTTGCAAATTATATATTTGAGAAGGGGTTAGACTTCAAAATAAATAAGAAACTTCTACAACTTTGAAAAAAGCAAATAACTTAATTGAAAAAAAAACGGGGGGTAGAAGAGCACCTGAATAAATATTTCTCCAAAGACATGCAAATTATCAATGGAGATTTGAAAAGATACTCAGCATCATGAATAATCAGGGCAGTGAAAATCAACATGACAGTGACCTCATACCTACCAGGATAGTTATATTATGAAAAAGCACAGAAAAGTGTTTTTGAAGATGTGAATAAATTAGAATCCTTGCACACTATTGGTAGGAAAGCAAATTGATGCAGCCATAATAAACATTATGAGGGCTCCTACAATAATTAAAAAAAAAGTTGCCATATGATCCAGCAGTCTTGCTTATGGGAATATATCCAAAGAAATAAAATCATTATCTGTAACCCCATTGGAGCATTATTCACAAAAGCCAAGTTATAAAAACAACCTAAGTGTCTATCATGAAATGAATGTATAAAGAAAAAGTGATATATATCACACAGATGTCTTATACACCAGCATAGTATTGATGGAGAAAATGTCTTAACTCTCAGGAGTCTACCAGATGTAGCAGAGACTGTGTTGGACCTAAAAGGACCAGCAAACAGGAATGGAGCATGTCTTAGTATATACTGCCTGCACAAATGACCAGAAGGAAGCAAAGGACACACAGATAAATGTCACCAAGCTCCAATGATACACAAGATCAAATGATCTTTGTATGATGCTTAGATACTACAATGTGTGTGGGTTAGTTGCTTAGTTGTGTCCGACTCTTTGCAACCCCATAGACTGTAGCCCACGAGGCCCCACTGTCCATGGGATTCTCCAGGCAAGAACACTGGAGTGGGTTGCCAGTCCCTTCTCCAAAAGGAGCTATAGAAATAAAGAAAGTGAAATCGCTCAGTCGTGTCCTACTCTTTGCGACCCCATGGACTATAGACTACTAGGCTCCTCCATCCATGGAATTTTCCAGGCAAGAATACTGGAGTGGGTTACCAGTTCCTTCTCCATAGATACTTCAGAGCATAGACTAAATAACCACAGAATTTAGATACAACCTCAGGAAGAAGGGGCAAGTGACCCCAAATTAACTGAGATTTAAAAAAGGAAATAGTATGTAGTTTTCTCAAAAAACTAACATAGAACTTCTCTATGATTCAGCAGTCCCACTTTTGGGCACACATACAAAAGAACTGAAATCATGTTCTCAAAGAGATATTGGCATGCCCATGTAAATTGCAATTCATAATAACCAACATGTGGCAAAGAACCTAAGTATCCATCAACAAATAAATGGGTAAAGAAAATGTGCTATGTACACACAGTAGAATACTATTCAAACTGAGAAAGAAATTCTGCAGCATGCATCAACTTGGATGAACCTTGAGGACATTAGGCTAGTGAAATAAGCCAGTCACAGAAATAAATCCTGCATGTTTCCATTTATATGAGATATCAAGATAGTCAAATTCATGGCATCAAAGAGTGGAATGGTGGGTGCCAGGGGCTAGGAGGAGAGGGAAATTATAGTTACTAATCAACAGGCATGAAGTTTCAGTTTAACAAAATAAATAGGCTCTAGCTACTGGTAAAGCATAGTGCCTATAGTAAACAATAATGTAGTATAAACTTAAAAATTTTTAAAAAGGTAAATTTCAGGTTGTGTGCTAAAATGAAATTTTTAAAAATTCAAATTGACTCAGATATGAAGTATATTGAGAATATGACTCAGATATGAAGTATATGAATCCTCTTCAGTTAAAGAATCTGAAGAGGAACCAGCAGAGAAAATAGCCAGGGAATATTCAGAAACTTGGAAAAATTATGGGAGTTGAAACTCTGTGGAAATATGAAAAGAACAGAGAAATCATCAACAGAGAGATTTTCCTGAAGAGTTCATAGATTATAAGGAAAAACAAGCACTGTAGAATAAAAAATAAGAACTTTTTAAAATTTTTAAAAAATTTATTAATTTATATTCTTTACACTATCGTATTGGTCTTGCCATACATTGACATGAATCTGCCATGGGTATACATGTGTTCCTCTTCCAGAACCCCCCTCCCACCTCTCTCCCGATTCCAACCCTCTAGGTCATCCTGGTGCACCAGCCCTGAGCACCCTGTATCAAGCATCAAACCTGGGCTGGCGATTGATTTCACATATGATAATTTACATGTTTCATTGCCGTTCTCCCATATCATCCTACCCTTGCCCTCTCCCATAGAGTCCAAAAGACTGTTCTATACATCTACGTCTCTTTTGCTGTCTCACATATAGGGTTATCGTTATCATCTTTCTAAATTCCATATATATGCGTTAGTATACTGTATTGTTGTTTTTCCTTCTGGCTTATTTCACTCTGTATAATAGGTTCCAGTTTCATCCATCTCAGTAGAACTGATTCAAATGTATTCTTTTTAATGGCTGAGTAATATTCCATTGTGTATGTGTACCACAGCTTTCTTATCCATTCGTCTGTTGATGGACATATAGGTTGCTTCCATGTCCTGGCTATTGTAAGCAATGTGGCGATGAACATTGGGGCACACGTGTTTCTTTCAATTCAAAAAGTGGGCCAAAGAACTAAACAGAAAGAACTAAACTAAACTTCTTCTCCAAAGAAGACATAAAAATGGCTAACAAACACATGACAAGATGCTCAACATCACTCATTATTAGAGAAATGCAAATCAAAACCACAATGAGGTACCACTTTATACCAGTCAGAATGGCTGCCATCCAAAAGTCTACAAGCAATAAATGCCAGAGAGGATGTGGAGAAAAGGGAACTCTCTTAACACTGTTGGTTGGAACGCAAACTAGTACAGCCACTATGGAGAACAGTGTGGAGATTCCTTAAAAAACTAGAAATAGAACTGCTGTATGACCCAGAAATCCCACTGCTGGGCATACACATCGAAGAACAAATATTTTTTAGTGGAGAGTTTCATTAGAGTTCAGTTCAGTTCATCTCTGACTCTTTGCGACCCCATGAACCGCAGCACACCAGGACTCCCTGTCCATCACCAACTCCCAGAGTTCACCCAAACCCATGTCCATTGAGTCAGTGATGCCAACCAACCATCTCATCCTCTGTTGTCCCCTTCTCCTCCTACCCTCAGTCTTTCCCAGCATCAGGGTGTTTTCAAATGAGTTAGCTCTTCATATCAGGTGGCCAAAGTATTGGAGTTTCAGCTTCAACATCAGTCTTTCCAATGATTATTCAGGACTGGTCTCCTTTAGGATGGACTGGTTGGATCGCCTTGCAGTCCAAGGGACTCTTAAGAGTCTTCTCCAACACCACAGTTCAAAAGCAGCAATTCTTCAGCACTCAGCTTTTGAGTACATTGTTATAAAAGTAGACAATAATGAATTATATGAAACCACCCAATGAAATCCAGAGAATTCTGAAATCTAAAAGATGAAAATATGAAAGAGTAGGAAGAAGATTAGATGATGAGGATGGTTATTATTATTTCTTTTGCTTTTCATTTTAAAGATAAAATTGAATTTGCTTTTGATTAGAGAAATAGGCTAGTAGATTTCAAAGTATGACAAACTGAAAATTGTAGGAACAGAAGAGATACGTGAGGAAATATGACAGAATGTTTGATTATGGATTACATCCTCTTGATTTTGTAGAAGTAGAGAGAAATGTCTTTGAAATTTCACTGAATGATAAAAGAATTTCTACCCAGTGATGTATGCCTCACATTGATGGTGTTGATACCAAAAGCAGCAGCTGAGAAGATAGAAGGGGGGACCTTGAGCTCTATGGAGAAGACAGGCAAGATATGTCTAATTTCTCATTTGGCAACACACATTCATGCCCACACATACACACTAATATGTTACAGTGCCCTACCAACATGTATTTTCCTGCTCCTTGACTGCTACTCTACGCTCCCAGCCTATTCAAAATTGATCAGTAGCTTAAGCATGCCATAATGCAAATGACCTTAGCATGAGTGCGCTACATGGCTACCCTCTGTTATATGTGCTTTTTTGCATCAAGGACCATTTGCACCAGTAGATACTTACATACTGATATTTATTATTCATTCTGGTCAAAGATTTTTTTTACCTTTAATGCTTAAAAATTTGTGCAACTGACAGTGCTGGAAACCATAGGAGTGGGGGAAGGGAAAGAATATTATACTAGAGGTAAAAATGATATATCTAAGATGGGGTGCTCTCAATGGTACAGTCAAGAAAAAGGATGGTGAACAGACAATCGAGGGTTGGTGGGTGTATTTAAAACTGTGAAGCTTCCTTCAAATGTAAGGTCAACAAAGCAGAGTAACCAAGAATAGACTTGTGGTTGCAATGCACACACATACAGAGCGAGAGAGAGAGATTGAATGCTTGAGTCATGATTTCAGGAGGCTTGAAGAAAATGGAAGAGCAGTTTCCAATCATGATGTCAGGAGAGCATTCCTTTAGATTCCCAGCTAAATAAAAAGAGAAAACATATTATCAAATGCCATCCACATAATTGATACTCAATATTCAATAATACATTTTGCTGTTTTCCATCAAATAGGATCAGTGCTGTTGTGCATGGGTTTGTGCTCAGTCCCTCAGTTGTGTCTGCCTCTTTTGCAACCCCATGAATGGTAGCCTGCCAGGTTCCTCTGTTCCATGGGATATCCCAGGCAAGTATGGGAAAATGGGTTGCCATTTCCTGATCCATGGAATCCCGTTGTAGTTGTTGTTTAATTATTGCAACTATGTCATATTTTTGCAAAGAAATCTGACATAAAAGATGACTTATAAATAAGGATAAAAAAACAATAAGCAGCTTTCCTATTTAGATTGCTTTCAAGAATCTGGCTTTTAGGTGAATATCTTAGCATATTAAGTTGCTTCAGCCGTGTTTGACATTTTGTGACCCCGCAGACTATATATCCCGCCAGGTTCCTCTGTCCATGGGATTCTCCAAGCAAGAATACTGGGGTGGGTGGATATTTCCTCTTCCAGGGAATCTTCCTGAACCAGAGATGGAACCCTTGTCTCCTCCGTTGCAGGCAGATTTTTTTACCTCTGAGCCATTGGGAAGGCCCAAATATCTTAGTATGAACATCATAATCAGTCACATTGATTATTATGCATACCTTTCTCCTGTTTTAGACATTGCAAGTGCAACCTTGAATGTGACTATTCTACTTATGTGTTAGAATTTTCAGGTGTTAAACACATGGGTACTCTGCTATTGGGGAAATGATTCTGCAGTATTTAGCTTAAATTTATAATTTATAATTAAAAAGTTTTAACTAGTTGTGAAATGGGTGATTTTTTTTTAATGTTTATGGTATGGAATAAGGAGCCAGGTGGTGTTTCTGCTTCAGTAGTCTGTGTCTATTCAGCAGAAAATATTAAAATACAGAAGACCTTATAAGTTCCATCTGCCTAAATACCTGGTCTCTCTCCTTCCCATAGGTTCCAGGCCTTCATTTTAAACATTATATTTCATATTTTCATTCTGTAGAAAAAGTTGTTTGGGAAAATGATTTTAAAAGAACCTCTTAGGAACTCCAAAAAGGAGTTTAGGATTAATCTCTGACTAACTTAAAAAGATCACCAACACGTATTCATCTATTTAAGATGGCAGTGAAAGCGTAGATTTTAATTGAGAAAAGGAGAGAAAAGAAATGCTTTTAGATTTACCATATTGTGAAAATGTTTCAGTACTTAAGGGTTGGGTTTTGCCCATCAAACAGTAATATCCTAACTCTGTTCTAACAGAGACACAAAAGAATAACAATACAGTTTTTTTTTTTCCTGTAAGGGAAAAATACAGTTTGGTTCTTAACAACAAATAAATTTCTTAAAATTACCAATAAATTAAAAACATTTGACTACTATTTTTTAAATTTTATTAAAGTATAGTTGATTTAAAATATTGTAGTTGATTTAAAATATTGTGTTAATTTCTTATGTATAGCAGTGACTCAGTCATGCATATATACTCTTTATCATATTCTTTTCCATTATGATTTGTCACAGAATACTGAGTATAGCTCCCTGTGCTATACAATATGACCTTGTTGTTTATTCATCCTATATACACTGGCTTGCCTCTGCTAATTCCAAACTCATTTCTTCCCTCTTGACTATTATTATTGGGCAAAAAAAGATGTGGGTAGAACACTGAGGTTAATATTCCATTAAGTCAAATGATTGTGATAATGAGAGGACTGTCATTTACTGGAGCTGGTTTACTGGCCTTGCCCTTCTGAACTGCCTATGGTGATTCTGATGGTGGTGTTGATCGTAGGACACCAGCCACTCTAGCTCTCACTGCAGACACCCAGGTGCCTTAAAATGATGTCTAAGATATATTTCTGCTTACCCAAAACCTCAAGACTGAAAGAGCCAATTTAAAATTCTGGTACCCTATTGGATCAATGTGATAAATGAATTCTAAGTGACTTTTTTAACAAACATTTGTCTATGTCCTAATATATGCCAGTGTGCAAAGTCACTTCAGGTGTGTCCAAATCCTTGTGACACTATGGAGCATAGCACAGCAAGCTCCTCTTCCATGGGATTCTCCAGGCAAGGATACTTCAGTGGGTTGCCATTTCCTTCTCCAGGGGATCTTTCCAACCCAGGGATTGAATCTGCATCTCTTTAGCCTTCTGCACTGGCAGACAGGTTCTTTACCATTAGTGCCACCTGGCAAGCCCTAGCATATGTTAGTTCTCATGGATTCAAAAATAAATAAGATGAAGATTTACCCTCCCAGAGTTCACAGTTAAATGGATATGTATACATCTGCTCTTAACAACAATCCAATGTGATATATGCTACATCCAAACTACAGATCTAAACTTACAGGAGTAGAGAAAAGAGAGTGTCTGTCCTTGCCCAGTGGAGGAAAAAACAGACAGAGAACTGACATTTATCAAAAAAATTATTTGGATTGATATAAGGATGGAAATTATATTATAAATCACTTAGAACAATTCCTGATACTATATAACAACCTGTTCAATAAATATAACTTTTATGCCTTTCAGAATACTTTCTAAATTTCTTCTTGATTTTCCAGTTTGGTATGATGAAAATAATCTGTAACAATTTGTCAGATTGTTACAGAAAACCTTCCAGAAGAACAATTTGCTTTTTCACAAAAGCAGTAATATTACAATCAAATGAAGTAGAACACATCGCAAACTCTCTTGGTCCAATTTAAATTTAATGAACTCTTAGCTGAACTAAATGTCTCATCTCCATAAACTCAGAGGCACAAGGTTTATAGAAACTGCAACTTCAACTTTCTTCGACAGTAAATATGACTATAAATCAATGGGTACATTTATTTTCTTCCAGGGTTCTGGTTTTATGCCATCTGCTCATGTGGCATCTTGCCCATTTGGAACAATGTCAAATTGTGTAGGATAGAGGTGTTGCTTCTCTGCTCTGCTCTGCTCCTGACTCAAGAATGAGGCTAGTGCTTTGGGAGAGGGTCGATGTGAGAAAGTGGTAAAGAACCTGCCTGCCAATGCAGGAGACGTAAGAAATGCAGGTTCTGCCCCTGGGTCAGGAAGATCTCCTGGGGGAAGGCATGTCAATCCACTCCAGTATTCTTGCCTAAAGAATCCCATGGACAGAGGAGACTGGTGGCCTTCAGTCCCCGGGGCTCCAAGAGTAGAACACACAACTGAAGCGACATAGCATGCAGCATGTGCCTAAGATAAGGAGAGTGATCGCAGTGACAGCTTATATTGTTTCCTGGTTGATCAGATTCCTCGCTGACCTGCCCAAGACACTGTGACAGTGAACCTTTCTTCAGGCACCAAAAGCATCTAATTGGTGACGAAAGTGAGGCAAAGTAGATGCTTAATTTCAGGAGACATACAGATGTTCAGTTTGTCTCAAGTACCCTCTGCATTCCTTTATGAGGATCCACCCAAATTCCTACCTTCTGACAGGGAGGTAATGCCCCAAAGCCATAATGGGCTCTTACCTTTATTTGTTATTGTATCACATCAATGCGAAATAAAGAGAGGTCTTCTAGGTAACATACATTGTGAAAAACACAAAGTCCTTGGTGTTCAAAACTATGTAAGAGCTGAATGCTCTCTTTTCAAGTATCTCACAGATTACATCTGATTTTAAACGCTTTCCACCATATTTCTGTTTTGATCAGAAATCTGTTTTTATTTTCTTCTATTTAGTTCAAACCCATGTTTAGATGTATTATAGCATTGTATTTATTCCATATCAATATGTACTAATTCATTTAATTTCTAAGGACATTAGGAAGAAAAGTGTATATCCTTATGAGTCAAGCTTAAGGACTATCCATGACTAGCATACTTGGCTGACTTTATCCCCATATATAGTTCATATATTTATTTTGCCGTTCTAAATACATTGTTTGGCCTCTTTTCAATATGCTATTCACCCTCAACTAAATTAGCACCAGGAATTACTACAAAAATTGTGTTTTAATAAATACTATGATTTTACTCATTCTTCAGTAGTTTCAACCACATCATTGTAATTTTTAATTGTCTTTGGTTCCTTTTTATTTATAACTCTTTAAAATAAAAACTACATATTTAAAATATACAGCATGATATTTTGACATACATATACATGGTGAAATAATTGGTGAACCTGTAGGACATTATGTTAAACGAAATAAGTCAGATACAGAAGGAAAAATGTTTAATTATCTCACTTATATGTGAAATCTAATAAAACAGAAAACAGAGAGTAGAACAGTGGTTACAAGAGTCAGGGAGGTGGGGGAAATGGGAGATGTTGGTCAAAGAATTCATAGTTGCAGTTACAATGGATGAATAAATTTTAGAGCTCTAATGTACAGCATGATGACCATAGTTATTAATATTGTACTATATTCTGTGACAGCATAATTTTCTACTTAATCATCACCATTCTCCCTTACATTTGGGTAGTTTAACTGATCAAAAAGGCATTCACTTTGACACCTATGGACTTCTCTGGTGGCTCAGACAGTACAGCCTCTGCCTGCAATGCTGGAGATGTGGGTTCGATCCCTGGGTCGGGAAGATCCCCTGGAGAAGGAAATGGTAACCCATTCCATTACTCTTGTCTGGAAAATTCCATTGTTGAAGAAGCCTGGTCAACTACAGTCCATGGAATCACAAAGAGTTAGACATGACTGAGCAACTTCACTGGTTCACTGGTGCACACCTGCACAGCAAACTTTGTCCTTCTTACATCGCTGAGCCATGCTGAAGGCCTACTGCAAGATGTAATGTAATTGATTATTTTAGTGGGCAACAGAATTCTCATATTATCAGATTCAAATTTCTTTTGTGAACTGCATCTGGATATTCATTCTGTATAGTCTGTTGCAGACCTACTACAGAGTTGACACCCTACACCTAGACAAGTAATTAGGTGATTACTTGTGCATCACATTTGGGTCTTATGGTTCTAACAGAATTATGTGAAAATGACTGATATTATAACTGATAACAGTAATAACTGATATTGATTGAATATAAAGAAGAAGAAGCATGGCATAGTTATTCAGGTGAAAGGTTGTTGACGAAATCACAGCAAAGACTCCGGGAATCTTGGCCTCCAGAAGAGAAGAATTCAGTCCAGGGCCAGAGACGAGGCTTGATGGCTCAGAGCTTTTGTGTAATAAAGTTTTATTAAAGTATAAAGGAAATATAGAATGTTTCTGACATAGGCATCAGAAGGGTATAAAAAGAGTACCCCCTTGCTAGTTTTTGGCTGGACATTATATAGTCACTAGCAGTTTGCTAATGAAAGAAAGGAATGTCTCAAAACTCAGAATGACACCAGGCCCCTCATACATAAGAGGTACTTTGGGATAATCTTGGCACCAGACGAGTCATCCTGGGTCATAAAACGATTGACTTGAATTTTGTAGAAGGGCAGTTTACCTACAGAGAATTTCATTTACATAGATTAGGGGAACAATGTCTGAGTATAACATACTGGTTTGTCAAGTAGTTTTAAGTCATTTGGCTGAACGGATCAAAGATCAAGTTTAGGGTAAATGTATAGTACATTAACACAACTTAAGACAAACATTTCCATAAGAAGAATGCATTGGTTAACTCAAGGTTTGAGAATAGTTAATTTCAGGTGAGACCAGGTGTCGTTATGGCAACACAGTGTTTTAAGAGAAACCTCTTTTAAATTTGTATAGAGAAGGAAAAACTATCGCTCCTTTGTTTCCTCCTGCTGCTTAAGAGAGATAAAAATGTCTGACACTTGCAGCCTATTTCCTCCGTTTGGAGACCCCTGGCCTTCCGTCCTGTAACCCTCTCACAGGGAAGAGTAAAAATACATAGATACTAGAAACTTCTGACACTGCTTGCTCAGTAAAACAGGACATTAATTTTCTTAGAATCAGTAGTAATTGTCACTCACCCCTTTCTAGGCTTAGCTATGCGTCCTCAGCTTTTCACTTACATTACCTGGTATACCTGAAATTTCATAGCACTGGTACTTGAAGTTTCACAGATTTGATATTCTCAGATTCATTTTATAGGAAAGTCCACTAGCCTGCTCATTGTTTTTATAATATTAAATTGATAATGTGAATTTTAATTGGTCCATTTTATCCCATTAGAGCACATGCTCTATCTGGAAATCCCATATAAGTTCCATGATCAAAATTGTCTAAAAATAGGGATTATAGATATTAGCCTTTGCAATTCTAGGCACTTAGCACAGTGCCTAAAACACAGAGAAAAATTTCGCAATGGTTTTTTGGCAAATAAATAAATTGGCCCAGCTGGAATGTATATGTGTTTTGTTTAAAAAATCATGCTTAGGAAGCTTAAAATCTTATACATGTGCAAATTAAAATATTTATATTTTTTATAGAATTCTTTGGGTTACTTGTTTTTACTAACGCAATGATAAAACTCTTATCTGTGAGCCAATTTTCTCAAAATAATAGAACAATAGTCATCTGTGTTTCATTAAATAATACTATTTGAAATTATCATATCAAGTGTTTGTTTCTTGAGTAGCTGAATAGATGGAAGAAGCAAGTTGCCTTATTTCTGAGAAACTTAAAAATGGCAAAATCCTTTGAACATCACCAACTATGCAGAAAAAGTTGATGAAAAGATTAACAATTTTTTCAAGAAGTATACTGCTTAAATACACCTGCTTCTTTATAAAAGCCTAACACAATGGCCTTCTATTTTTAAGCCAAACAATAAATAAGTTCCAAAGCAATATTAAAAAAGATCAATATTTTTAGAAATTAACATTCATTGCAGGTTTAAAATATTTTATAATGACTAAATGGTGGTCTTATAATATGAAGGAAGACTTTTATGTGTTTAACACCAGATGGATCACAATTCAGTGAGGTTTTAAGCTTATAAGAAAAACATTACCCCATGTAGTGTGGCTCTATAAAACATAGGTGAGATAGTAAATCTAAGAATCCCATATTTACAATGACACTTTTAAAGCATTAATGCCAGTGGATTAAGCTTAGTAGGGCAAAATAAAGTGATTAAGTATCCCCAAGATAGTCTTAAGTATAAACAAGGAGAAACGTTAACCTGACAAAGAAATCTTTGGAAAACAAAAATACCAGCAAATGGAAAAGAATGTTTTCATTGCCAAATAAGTCATGTGTGACACCAAAGTGACAAATCAGGAAGATGCACTCGCGGGGGTCCTCAAGTTCCAGTCTGCAGAACAGTACCTCCTGTCAGATCAGTAGTCACATTAGATTAGAGATAAAGTGCACAATAAATGTAATATGCTTGAATCATCCTGAAAACATTTCCTACCCCTGGACCTTGGAAAATTTGTCTTCCATGAAACGGGTCCCTGGTGCCAAAATAGATGGAGGACCACTGCCCTGCTGTCAAGTAAAAGAAATTTTGATCTGTTGGTTGTTTTTATTTTAAATAGCAAAACCATGTGAATGTGCTATAAATTTATTGGTATATTAAAGAAAGAAGACTGTAAGTGCATTTTATTTTATATAAAGAAAAGTTAGGTTTTGATATTTTAGAATATTGAAATGTGAAGCAGCAGAAACCCATCAGTATGAGAAATATAGCAATGAGTTTCAACACAGATATTAGAAGAAGTTGTTAGTTAGAATCACTAGAATTCCACTAACAAGCAAAGGGAATATGTTGTGTGTCAAAATGGTAACCATCAAAGTTGAGTGTGTTATTCATGCTATGTGAAGTTTAGACGTCATGGTTGGATGTCAGCATGTATAGAGCTACAGGGCTTTTTGTTGAGACGAGACTAGAGGAATAGCTTAGATTTTGAATAAGTAGTGCAAATCCAGCATGATATTCAAATAGGAATAAAAACATCAGGAAACTGATTAGGATAACAAGATTTAGTTTGTAGTATAATTACAATTTTTTAAAAGTAGATGGAATTGTATTTAAAGATGTT
>ML664170.1:5811443-5896042 GCA_007570785.1 Antilocapra americana | reverse complement strand
AAAATTAAATTAAAAAAAAGATGTTCCCTTTGCTCTAGAGATTCATGTTCTCAAAGACATTTAGATGAATTGAAGACATTAGTATGGACTATTCTGATTTTTTTAAAATCTATTTTCAAAGCAAATTTCCTAAACATATTAGTTACATTTTGCTGCATAGGAAATTACTCTAAAACTCTGTGGCTCGAAACAATAAATGTGTATTATCTCACACAATTTCTGAGTGTTCGTCACTTTAGAACCACTCAAGTGTGTGATCAAGGTCTCTTAAGAGATTGCAGCCATACATAAATGCAGTTATCAGAAGACTTGGCTAGGGCTGTACCATCTGTTTCTAAGATAACTCACTCACATGGCTATGGATAGGAGACTTCAGTTTCTAACTGGCTATTGGAAGACTTCAGTACTCTGCCATGTGATCCTCTCTGTACAAGGCAGCTGGCTTCCCCCAGAACAGTAATCCAAGAGAATGAAGCAGAAGCCACACTGTCTTGTGAAACTACACCTCAGAAGCAACTTGTCATCACTGATAATGAATCTACTGGTCACATCAGCTAATCTGCATATAAAATGTGGAAGAAGTAATTGCCCAAATTCTGGAGTGTCTTTTCTTTCTTCTTTCCTTCTCTTTCTTTTTATTTCCCCCATTTTTTCTCCGACCTCAAGGATGGTTGCTATGTCGATTTTCTGGTGCTTGTGCATTTGTATAGGTTCCACCCAAACACCAGAAAACAGGACACTAGGTGCCATCTTGGAGATCAGAGAAAAAATAAATAAATAAATCAGAAGGGAAGAAAGGGAATAAGGAAGAAAGGATACTCCCAGATTTGGGCAATAACTTCTTCACATTTTAGAAACTAGCATTTAGAAACCATTGACATTTTCTCAAAATAAAATGTCATTTCTTAATTTTGCCAAGTGCATTAGCAATTACTAAGATGGCTACAAACCTACGAGGGTTTTTATATTTAGCAAATGATCAATCAGAATGTTTTATTTTTAGCTGGACTTGTTGAAATATGAATATCTTTCAAAAGGAATGTTAAATCACAAGGTATTTATATGATATTTATATGTTTGAATTACCACCAAGTGACAGTCTTTCATTTAGCAAATGAAAATGCAGGGTGTCCTGGTAAATATATGTTTCATATAAACAGCATATATTATTTAGCTTAAGTACATTCCATATAATAAACAAATTTGTTTATCTGAAATTTATATATAATTGAATGTCCAGTGTTTTATCTTGCAGATTCTTTACCCTCTGAATCTCCAGGGAAACCCTTTACTTGGTAGTTCAGGTCTGTTCAGTCACTCAGTCATGTTTTACTCTTTGTGACCCCATGGACTGTAGCACACCAGGCTTCCCTGTCCATCATCAACTCCTGGAGCTTGTTCAAACTCATATCCTTTGAATCGGTGATACCATCCAACCATCTCATCCTCTGTCGTCCCCTTCTCCTCCTGCCTTCAATCTTTCACAACATCAGGGTCTTTTCCAATGAGTCAGTTCTTCACGTCAGTTGGCCAAAGTATTGGAGTGTCAGATTCAGCATCAGTTATTCCAATAAATGTTCAGGACTGATTTCCTTTAGCATTGACTGGTTGGATCTCCTGCAGTACAAGGGACTCTCAAGAGTCTTCTACAAAACCACAGTTCAAAAGCATCAATTCTTTGGCACTCAGCTTTCTTTATAGTCCAACTCTCACATCCATACATGACCACTGGGAAAACCATAGCTTTGACTAGACAGACCTTTGTTGGCAAAATAATGTCTCTGCTTTTTAATATGTTGTCCAGATTAGTCATAGCTTTTCTTCCACACAGCAAGTGTCTTTTAATTTCATTGCTACAATCACCATCTGCAGTGATTTTTGAGCCCAAAAATATAAAGTCTTTCACTGCTTCCATTGTTTCCCCATCTATTTGCCATGAAGTGATGGTTCGGGATGCCGAACCACTATTTTAGTTTTCTGAATGTTGAGTTTTAAGGCAACTTTTTCACTCTTCTCTTTCACTTTCATCAAGACGCTCTTTAGTTCTTCTTTGCTTTATCTTAAATCACTCTCAAGCTATCTTTTGTTCAAAAGTAGTAAAGTTTAGGTGACATAAAGTCTTCCCTTTTGAATGTTATTTTTGCTATAGAAACTTCTATTTAAAACAAAATTGTTATGCCACTCTATTTAAAACAAAAAGAGTGCATTAAGGAACTAACATCACATTCATATTTGTTATTCATTAAGTGTGTATGTATATATCTCCAAAACTTGAGGAGAAGATATCTTGACAATTGAACAAACATGTATATGTTGTCATGTTTACTTGTAAGATTCTTGTGAATCATGTCTAGGAAGGTACATGATATCCAAGCTTCCAATTCTAATTCCAGTTTTATAATCAATTTTAAAGATTGTTTTGAACCAGTAATCTGACCACTTTAAAGGGTATGGGCATGATAAGTTACCTCAGTCGTGTCCAACTCTGCAACCCTATAGAATATATCCCTCCAGGCTCCTCTTTGGGATTTCCCAGGCAGGAATATTGGAGTAGGTTGCTATTTCCTCCTCTAGGGGATCTTCCGAACCCAGGGATCAAACCCACATCTCTTCCATCTCCTGTGTTGGCAAACAAGTTCTTTACGACTAGCACCACCTGGAAAGACTATTAAAGGATGTAGAATTCTCTAAACTTTAAATACATTATGACTACTTTAGAATTCCTATGCCTCTATCTTGTTTCCTTAAGATTTATTGGCTGATTTTTTTCACGCTCTTTCCTGCCTCGAATTTGTCCATCGCAGGATGAAAATCATGATGACACTTCAAAATGATTTAGAAGAAATCATGAATGACCACAGGAACCTGAGCTCAGGGAAATAATTATTCAGTATCATCCTTGAAAGTGCCCTGTCCATGACCTTTGATGTAGTGGTCATGTAACTAATCTGGAAGGTACGTTTGATTCAGCCATCCCTTTCCACTGAAATCACATGTGGGATGCTGTGACCAAGATAGGCAAGATGTAGAATCACTAATTGTAAGTTGCACGGCTAATTTATTTTTCTTTGCACACTGATCTAGCAATATACTGCTGAACCACAAATAGGTATGTGAAATACCATCACAATTAGCTTTTAAATAATCTACAGCTCGTTTCCTAAATGTGCAACTTAAAACTGAATTGGTGTAAGATAATGATTTGATCTTTGCACAAGACTGTATACATCATTGGGCTTTGGAGTTTGGATCTCAAAGTTTATTTGTAAGAGAAGATAATACACTGAAGTTTTTGAAACTTTACTTAAAGCTGTTTTTTTTTTTAATATATGATTTGACATAAGATGATGCAGAGAACGGAGCCAGATTTAGTATTCCAAGGAAAAAAACATTTTATGTATGGCATTAGGAGATGCAGTTTCAATCCTTGTGTTGGGAAAATCCCCTGGAGGAGGGCATAGCAACTCACTCTGATATTCTTGCCTGAGAATCCCATGGACAGAGGAACCTGGCAGGCTGTAGTCCATGGAATCACAAAGAGTTGGACACTACTGAAGTGACTTAGCATGCACACACACACATGATTGATGTTAAAGAAGACAAATGAAAACAGATTTGTATACCTCTTTCTAATGAGAGTTGGTTACCACTTGCTGGATTTTGAACAACAGGCAAAAAAGAGTGTTAGTCTTTCAAGTGGTACTAAAAAGGGTGATTGATATTTAACAGGAAGGAAATCAATGGATGGCATGGAAGAAAGTTTTTTAAATAGTTTCAAACACTGTCCCCAGTCTTGTGAATTGGGAAAAATTAAAATGTCACTTATGGATGTTAAAGCACACCAAAAAAAATTACTATTATTCTGAATTCTGAACAAATAGAAAACTGGTTAAATAAAATAAAAATTAGTATGTTTTAAAATTATTATATGTATTTGTGCCTTAAAGGTTCAGGAATTTCCTCCTGTAATCAAAGAGGAACCTTCTGCAATGTTGTTCCACTTTTGTATGTTCTCTACATCCCATAACAGAGACAAATGAATAGTGGAAAAACAGAGCGAAGGCAAAAAGATGAAACTGCTTCTAAAATATTGCCTGCTACTTCTGAGTACTTATCCTTTTTTACATCATTATCAGTTATTTAATATTGCCATCAACATCCCTGCCTGATGACTAGATGAAGATGCAATCTAGCACTTTCTGTGCCTTCAAGCAAAGTGCTTCTGGAGGACATAGGACACTGACCCACTCTAAAATACAAGTGTATCTCAACTGAGCTGGGATCTCTCAAGGATATAAGACCCACTGCAAAAGGTTAAGTATATACAGTCCCAGGATTGGAACGACAAATTTTATGTCTACTGAGAACCTAAAACTTTGTTGGATTTGCAACATTTTGTGCAAGCCACAGCATTTATAAGACAGGCAATATTCTTCCTTGAGAAGAAACTTATATTCTCTGGCAAACACAGAACAGAGGTTTGTTAGGAGAGCCTATGCATTGAAAATTGTGTAAATACTGGGGTACTTACATTTAATTTGCAATGTGCCATCCTGAACTGGGATTATAGCAATGAAGTGCTGGAAGGGCATTCTTTATAGGGTGAATAAACTCTTAACTTCTACCATATTTAGAAAGTTATATGTGAAATATATAAGGCAACTTTGGGACCATCTAGAATTTTCAATTTTTAAATGTTATCAGTTGATTTATATTTATTGAGATTTACCTATACAAACATATAGATTTATAAACCTGTGAACTTTCTATCCATTTCTTTCAGTGATATGTCTACTTTTCCAGTCATAGGCTAGGCAAGTTAAACAAATCAAATGCGATTATAATCAGAGAACAACTTAGAAGTATGAATTTGTTTGGAAAGTTTAAATGCCAGAATGAGTCATTTTATGGCATATAAGCACTAGGAATAATTAATGTTAAATCATTAACTTTCTAGTTTAAAGTAGAAACATCTTTAACCATTTCTATTATAATTTTTAGTTAAATGATCAACTGTGACAGTTAAATGTATACATTCAGGGATTCAACAAATTTTTAGAATCTATCTGAAAACATATGAGATATAGAGACAAATGACCTACATTCTGAAATCAAGCCATTAGACTCACGGGGGGAAAAAGACAAAAAGATATTCTCATAGCCATTAAAAGTGGTGGCTTACATGAATTTCTTTAAAATTATGTTCACTGCTTCAACATAAGAAATGATTGTTTCTAACATTTCTTGACCATGGAACTATGGTTATATGTTGTGGCAAAAATATATCTACATATATATATGTCAACAGAGAAAGGATGAGTTTCTTTTTTAAGTTGTATTTATAGAGAATAACCTTAAATAAATAGAGCATGTAACTAGCAGAACACACCATTAAGGTTTATTTATTAATTCATTCATTAATTGATTCAGTTCTTATTTAAAGTGTTGACTATGTCTCAGATTCTATGGTAACTCAAAAGAAACAAGGGTCCCTATTCCCATGGAATTTAAAACTAGTGGAGAGTCTGAAACAGAAAAAATAAATTTGATTCTGCCAGCAATTACAGAGTAGACATACAAAGAGCTCTCAATCCCAAATGAAATGACAGTGATACAGACTGGAAAGATAAATAAAAAGTCTAGCAATAACAGTGAATCAAAGAGCTAAGTGATATCCAGGTAGGGAGAACAGCCTGGAGAAATGTATCCTAGTCATGGAGATTTCATACCAAGCAGAAAAAGATAATCAAAAAAATGGAATTGCTTGTGTTCATTGAGGACAAGTACTCCTACAGTGTCTAGAAAAATTTAGGGCACGAATGAGGTGCTCCAAGGTTTCCTATAGAGTATAGAAATTGAAGAAACTAGAAAGCTATAGGTAATTACCCTTGGTCTATTTTTAACATCTGCTGGTTGTGAATGATGAAACAGTTAAATTATATCCTAATATTAGACTCTCTCTTACCTTTTTTTTTAAAATGTTGTTGAATTATGAGGGTGTGGTCTCACACACCCATGGTAGGTAGTTCATTGCACTGGTGTCCCCAAAGAACCTTGTCCTCTGGTTTCCATGTCTCTGTTGTTCTCTGTTCTCCTTAAATTTTGGCAGGTTGTTTTAACTAATAAAATGAAACAAGAGTGACTTTTTTCTAGTTTCAGGCCTTAACCTTAACAAGAAGTGGCAGTTTCTACATTTGCATTCTTAGAAACCCTGAACTGTCATATAAGTTACCTGAGTCTTCTGCTATATAAACCACATGGAGAGGGAAAGGATGGGAGATTGCATGAAGGAGACTGAGAAATACAGCGAGAGATGAGACCCCAGATATATAATCTCCATCAAGTCTAAAACCAAGATGTGAGTTTAGGTACTTCTTTTGGAAGTGGACCCCAGGATGCAGTTCAGGAAATGAAGAAGCAGAATGAGGAAAAGAAGAAAGTTAAGGATACTTTATTGAGCAGACAAACACTGAGGGCAACTGAGGCACAATTGCTCTGCAAAGTCTGGGAGGTGGGATAGAAAAACATCTCAGAGTTATCAGCTCCAGGTGCAAAACTGGGTCATGCATCCACAAAATTCCCATCCATCATTGGTGGAAGGCTGCTCCCAGAAGCTCTAACTCTCTGGCACATCTAAGGGTCAAGTATGCTCCTGCATCAGAACACCTGCAGACAGACAATCACAGGGGTTTGAAGTAAACAGCCTTTGAGATCTAGAGGTAAGCACTGCCTGAATATAGCAGAACTCCAGGTAGTCACCCTCTTCCACAAAATGTAAATTTCTCAGATATTTAGCAACATTGTCTTAGCCTCTTATTTCATCTAGCCTAATGCCTAGCATACTGCACAGCATACTGTAAATATGGCTGTTACATTTTGAATCTGATACTTGTGAAAGGCTTTGTGTAGTAGTCAATGGACTCAGTGAATAGTGGGTAGTGAAACGTGGTGTGATGGAAATAAACATGTTTATTCTATCCTAAGAATACCAGTCAGGATGTCCTGACAGAACTAAAAATTATGCCATTCATTTTTGCAAAACCAGTATGCTTGCATGTTTTATTCAACATCCAGCTATATTTTGAGTTGCTTGGGTGGAGAAAGGATAGAGGAGACTTTCTAAGAAATCTAGGATATTGGGTGTTCTGCTTCCTTAGTAGAAGTCCTCTGAGAAAGCCTCTGTGAATTCTATATGTCAGTACCTGAGCAACTTAAATGGAAGTGGCAGACATTTAAGAAAACATGTTTCCTAGTCTCATTCAGAGCTTTTACAAAGGAACTGTTGCTCAAAAAAATCTTAAATATATATATATTTTTTTCTTTCTTTCTTTTATTTTCTTTACATTATTGTGTTGGTTTTGCCATACATTGACATGAATCTGCCATGGGTATACATGTGTTCCCCTTCCAGAACCCCCACCCACCTCCCTCCCGATTCCACCCCTCTGGGTCATCCCGGTGCACCAGCCCTGAGCACCCTAAAAGAAGAAAAAAATCTCTTCATTCTTGAAAAGTTGTATATCAAAACCAGAAGGCAGAAATGTCGTTTTAAGAAGCAGCAGATTGACAGTCCAAGAATTAAAAACCTGCCAAACAAGGCTCATTTCAGCAGACAGCTATTAATATCCTTTGTCATTATATTTGGGGTGTCCATATTTATCTCATCAGATATTTAAGAGGAAAAATGTATATGCACCCTGAGTGAGAAATCTATGGAGCCACTTTGTATCTGGATACAATTCTCCCCTTACCTCTTGGAACTAGATGAAAAAAAATGCAGCAAATTAAATATCAAGCTCATTTTCATGTTAATAATAGGAGGAATAGCTCAAAATTTCTTGCCCTAGGCTGGATCGCCTAATGTCTACTCACAGCTGCTAGGCTGTTTGGTCCCTACAGCCTTTCACTTCTAAATGGAAAACTTGAATAGTGTCAGGATCTAAGTTCAATTTTAAAATGTGGTATATATAAGAGGACAGAGGAAGAGAAACAAAAGAGGAAAAAAGACATTAGGGAAAATGAATGTTCCTTGGCAGTGTCCACAGGTAAAGAATCTTCCTGCAATTAAGGAGACACAGGAGATGCAGGTTGATCCCTGGGTTGGGAAGATTTCCTGGAAGAGGAAATGACAACTGATCCAGTATTCTTGCTGGGAAACCCCATGGACAGAGGAGCCTGGCAGGCTACAGTCCATAGGGTCACAAAGAGAGGGACACAACTGAGAGGCTAACACTTTCACTTTTACTCCCTATTTGACTTTCAGGAGAAATGCAGTGAATGAAATGGCCCCCCAAAAAGCTTGTCTCACAGGGCAGAAGAAGAGCAGGGAAGGGGTCTGCATAATTCATAAACCGAAGAAATGAACCATGCCTATGTTTAGCAAGAACAGAGAATATCTTAGAACTCAATTCACTTTTTATAGACGAACTGTAAATTTTGAAGAATTATGTGGCAAAATGACCTAGGGATACATCGTGTTCATCTCTGTGTCAAAACTACCCCAGTAACTTATCCTTGCCTCTCGTAATTTAGTCAGGGTGCTCTCTTGGATGTATCCTATAAATCTCTCCTGAGGCCTCTTCAGCTTTTACTGGTTTTTCTTTTCTCTACTGGAGAGAGAGCAGAGTTGAGAACTGTCCATCAGACATTGCTATTTTCTGTTCCTTTATTGGGCTGGCTCTTTATATTGTGGCTTGGCAGTACTACTTATGGAGTAAGTGCTGCAGAAGTGTTACCTGCTGTTATTACTGCTGCTACTACTGCTTCTACTATCGAAAGTCATTTGAGTGTGTTTTAGAACTTCAGATATAAACTCCTTAGGTCAACATGCTTTTCCCCTATTAAAAATGTCCTTTTCTGTAAACAGTGCTTGGTCTACCATGTAAAAGGTAATCAATTGAAAAAGGGAAAGCACATTTTAAAGGTCAGCTTCAACGCAGTTTTTCTTCCTGGCAACCTGCATCAGAATCAGGTGAAGTATCCTTTAAAAGGGGGCTTCCCCAGTGGCTCAGTGATAAAGAACCCACCTGCCAATATAGGAGAATAAGAGATGCAGATTCGATCCCTTGGTGGAGAAGATACCCTGGAGGAGGGTACGGCAACCCACTCCAGTATTCTTGCCTGGAGAATGTCATGGACTGACATTCTTGGTGGGCTGCTGTCCATGGGATTGCAAAGAGTCAGGCACGACTGAAGCGACTTAGCTTGAACCTTTTAAAAATGCTGCTTACTAGGAGTGACCAAAGATTTGGACTCACGTAAGGATTTACATAGGCTTCCCTGATAGCTCAGTTGGTAAAGAATCCACCTGCAATGCAGAAGACCCCAGTTTGATTCCTGGGTCAGGAAGATCCACTAGAGAAGGGATAGGCTACCCAATCCAGTTTTGGACTCACATAAGGATTTACATGAACTTCCCTGGTGGCTCAGATGCTAAAGAATCTGCATGCAATGCAGGAGACCCGGGTTAGGTCCCTAGGTTGGGAAGATCCCCTGGAGAAGAGAATGACAACCCATTCCAGTTTTCTTGCCTGGAGAATCCCAAGGACAGAGGAGCCTGGTGGGTTACAATTACTTTGCGACCATGGGGTTGCAAAGAGTCAGACACGACTGAGCAACTAACAGAAACACAGGAGCAACACCAGATTCACCTTAGAATCTCTGTGGTGTGGGATTCAGAAACTTCATTTTAGATAAATTATCCAAGTATTTCCTATTCACTGGAAAATTTAAGGACTTCTGCTGGTCTTTTTATTAAGGGCCAGGCATATGACTTTGACCTTCTTTGATAAGACTTTTGGTGGAGTATTTATACACACTAGATATGGTTGTGTGCATTGGCAGGGAAGTTCTTTACCAGCTGAGCCACCAGGGAAGCCCTAGATATGGCCAAACATTTCTCCAAAACATATTTTATTCTGTTTACTATTATTTTTATTAAGCAATTATTACATGTGTATTTTATTATTGATAAGTAGTTAGAAAAATCTAAATCTCTAAAGTGATGACACAAAGGTAATTTGACATTATAGTTTCCTAAAGATTTATCTACACTTTTTATACAGACATGAAATCATAATTATCCTATAAGTTTTTAACCTCCCTTTTTATTTGAAATTAAATAATGAATATTTTCAATGTCATTAAAGATATTTCCAGAATTATGTCATTTCTAAAAATTTTATGTATTTCATCAAAATTATATGCAGACATATAATTAAAATTTTAATTGATTAAAATCAATTATATTGTTTGAGAGTTTAGTTATTTACAGATTCTTTAGAAATATTAAAATGATGAATTAACACTCTGATCATATCCACTTACTTTGCAACTGTGAAAATATCATAAAATCTTCATAATTCTGATGATACAGTCTTCACCATTTGCAATTATTATAGCAGATTTTAGATTGCTAGCAAAATAAGGTGAAAATTTTCTCTAAGAAGTAGTTGATGACTATAATGAATAAATTTATCTCATAGTCCAAATACATTGCATATCATATTTTAAAATTAACTTTCTGAAAGTGTAATTGTTCATTGCAGTGAGCATGAAAAATAAATGAAAGACTCCAGTTGTCAAAATTTAATGGAAAAAAATATTTTTCACTTCAGATTGTAGTCATTTGAAACTGAGAAGGAAAAAACAGCATAGAGAAACTTACCATTAGTGAAAGTAGGAAAGGAAAGGAAGATGAAGCACTTAGTAATACTCTGATAGATTATGTATTTTTTCTTTTGTTTGGAGCCAAAACAATCTTCAAAACACTTCCCTCTATTTTGTTAAAATGATTTCCCAAGCTGAAAGGATTTTGAAAGGAACTTTCAAGGTGAAACATTTTCCAGAAAATTTTCTCCTACATGAACAGTGAGGTAGCAAATTAAAGCTAACAAGAAGGTTTGATGTGAATATGCTCACTGAGTTTGTGTTGAGAGAGCATATCTCCGTTCTTCAGATGTGGAACACAGAGATCTTGCAACTGACAGTAAGTTTTCATATAAGGAAACAACCAGAGCATCATCAGTGTGTTCTCAGTCTCTCGTGAAAAGACTGTACATCTGAGGAAATGAACAACAAGCTGTCCACCAAGGGCATGATTATTGCTCTAGCGAAGACTTCAGGGTTTCTGCAACCTTCCAGAAAAGAAATAACTGGTTTTGGCTTACCAAAATGTTACCAATTGCTTCATCTATTTATGACTTACATCACTTTTATAAAGTATGATTTTATGGTTAATCCCTTCATAACCTTTATAAAATTCTAGTTTAAAGAATCCCTCCAAATATTTTAAAGGCAAGATATTTAGAATTATTGGAACCAATCATAACTTTTTTTTCAGTCGAAGCTTATTCAACACTTACTCTGAGCTAGAGTTTAGTTCATTTATGTATTCCTCAAAATAACTTAAAAATGTAAACTTAATTATCTCATTTTGCAGATGAGAAATTCTTCTAACCATCATAATTAAAATACCCAAACTTTGCAAGTAATAAGTGATTGGATCACAAATGTATTACACTATGTTCCTATTCATTATTATCAACCTAGTTCCCAGAGCAAAGAGCAGCTTTGATAGAATAGATATCATAAAAAGGGATCTATTCTTAAAATAGCATTTTATAATTTGCAAAGAACAATGAAGATAAAAATTTTCATTGAAGTACATCATTGAATGGTTTTTTTCATAAACAGGAGAAGAATAATTTGACTTTTCCATTCATATAATAGAACAGTGATCTCAAAAGTTACTGAACATGTTCCCTTATCAGTAAAAATGCTTTGAACTTGCCAAGTATATATTTAAAATTTGTAAAAAATTACATACATGCTATACTGAATTATGTTTTTATATATACCTCTAAAAATTCAAAATTAAAGGGATCAAAGGTATGAATCATTTTGAAGTGCTTATTTTCCTCTCTCCTAAAAATCATTTTTCATGCTCCACTTTGCAAACTTCTAGGATATATTTGCAAAAATCCTTCCAAATGGAAAGACAGACTTATTGTGGGTAAATGTAAAGAAACAGTTCACTCTTGAAATCTGCTACACTGTGTTTGTAAATCTAGAGAGGGATTTACACCCTCTGGGGAGGGTGGTGATTATACATGTGTGTATCTTATAAAAACTTCTCTTAACCAGACTTAATAAACTGACTTGCTGTATTTCTAGAACTTCTGAATGTTCTTGGTAAGTTGGAAACTCTCTATATATTCAATCTCTGCACGTTGAATAGTATACACACCAAAAGTCAGTTTTGTTTTTTTTACTCCCAAAAATAGAGTTTAACTGTTGTGCATTACCATGTGATCTAATCTTCAGACTTTAACTCTGGATCAGCGAAACTAAAATAGAGAGCACCAGATACAGTACTTACGCATAATGAAAAGAGTCTTTGAATACCTGTTCAGCATCATTAGATTGTTTATAAAGGAGCCACTACTAAACATTTTAGAAAGGTTGAGTTTATTTCATATGCTGGATATTCACAACATGGTAAATGTTCCACCTGCTCACACTTGCTGCAGGCATAGAGATGGGAAGATGTTTCTGATCCTGGAATAAAGAAGCTATAAACAGTTTTACACTGCATTTGATCTCAAAAGTAAGTTAAAAGTCTAATAATTAGAAGAGCCATTTATTGAAATAATCCTTGCTATCATGAACATTGCTTTTGTTATAATGGCCAGATAACAAAGACAGCCAATATAGCAGACTGTTTAGGAAAAGATAAGTCCCTTTTCACATGTTCAGAGTTCTGTGCTTTTGTCTTTCAATGCTGCCAGAGGTGAGAGACTGGATAACCAAGCAGAAGTAGGTTTTAGAATTAAAAACTTGTCTCCATTTTGAATTACATATTCAAACTGAAGTTCAAATGAATGATTCAAACACTGAAAAACTTCAGGAAACTGATGTTTCAAACAATTCACATGTTTAATATAGTTGGTAACATATTTCAAAGTGGTATTTGAGTTTTAGGCCTTATAATTAACTTCTGGTAATAAAATTAGCCTAGTCTTTTAACTGGAATTTTTTTTTATTCTTAATATCTTACCTGAATTTTTCAGTGAGTGATTTTAAATCTGACAGAAAAAATAATGAAAATTTTAGCAATGGCCATACGATGACACAGTTTAAGCTTCTAAAATTTGACTGTCATTCTTCATTCATTCTTTGTTGAGTTACACCATTAGTTAATGTGTATAACCAGCATTAAATACTGAAAAATTAAATCATCCAAAAATACTTGCATTTGAAATGTATTTATTTTTCAGTGTTTGAAAAATACAGACATTTCACAAAATATTACATATCACAACATTTTCATTAGAAATAATATTTCTATGAATTTTTAAAATATGTTATATCATAATGTGCCAGATCATTCTGTGTCATAATTGTATGTACAATTTGAGTGTCTTAAAACTGCAAATGATAATTTCCCTGTCATTCAATGTCCTCACTGGCCCCAAAGATGCCCTTCCAGTGAGATCATTCTCCACACTGTCACTCAGGGTTCCAGGCTGCTTCAGTGGGTCTTATAAACAGGGTGGAAGAGTGGGAGAATAAAGAAAAGCTTTTCAGTGCCTTAGATAGAGACTATCATGTGTCACCTTCTCATACAACCCATTGGATTGGTCAAATGGACTAATCACATGGCCTCATAGAGTTGCCAAGGGGATGAGAAATGAGGGCTTTCTTTGCCCATAAGGAGAGGGAAACAATTTTGATGAATACTAGCAGTGTCTCTTCAGATGTGTGCAAACATGTTCTAACTTCTGGAATATACTACTTATTTTAATATTGTCTATAAAAAAAGAAACCTACATTGAGCATCTCTCCCACCAATTGCCACTCGTCTAACTACCGGATAATGTATTTCTCATAAATTATATGAACTTAGCAATATTTATTTATTAGAAAATCACGAAAAAATACTATGACTGAAGGAAGACGTCACTTGCCTCTTTCTTAGAAAAATCTTATATAGCTGTTCATTACTTTGCAAGAATATCCCGTACTTGCCATATGTGAAATTTATAACAGTGGAAGAGTTCATCAAACTGTGACCTAAGGTATTATCCTTAGAATGAATTTGAAATTTTCTGGGCATAACCAGGAGCTATTTCTCTGCCAACAGTGGCTCCAAGTAAATGGGGAATACTCAGGGCAATCTCTCACTCTGTAAAGAATTTTCCAATTCTTTTAAGCACTTAGAGGCTAGGAAAAGACACTTTATAAATCAATAAGTTACTATAATGCCATAAGCCTTTGACCTGTCTGAATCATTAGACTCAATCTGCATTGCTTAAAAGTCAAAATAATAAGTGCAGAGAGGAAAAATCATTTATGACTCAGCAAATGCTTTCTTGTAGTTGATAAGGTGTGAGGGTGAGTAGAGAGAAGACCAGAGGATGGTGAACAAGGTAGAAAGAACTCTTTCAGCTGCTAGAAAAGCTTGTAATGTGATCAGTAAGAAAGAGGAGATCTGTTTCAGTGTTTCCTTTGTGAACTCATATCTTCAAATTATTCCTCCTTTCTGATAGATTAACTGTAACTGTTGATACAGTTAATCTATAAATGTTAAAGATCAAAAGTACTTAGAAGTTGTTGCTTTTTATTTTGTGACCGAATTCTGATGCAACTGAGAATATAAAAACTTCACAAAAATCTATCCAGCTAGATAGTCCCCTCAATTTCCCAGTTTTTGTTAGGAAAATATTTTGCTATTATACTATTAAACCCAAGGAACCTTTATTTTTGTATTGTTTCTCTCTTCCTGCTTCTTTTTAAAATATCATACATTTAAATACATATTTTTAGCTGGTAAACCACCTGTTAACAACTTGTAGGTATTCAATTAAGTACGTCTTAATTCTGCAAAAGAAGAAGTTCATATCATTGTCCCCTACAAAATAAACTTGTATTTTGTATCACATACTTTAGTTGTCAGTATTCCCAAGTGGTGCAGTGGTAAAGAATCCACCTGCCAGTGCAAGAGACTGAGGAGACAGGATTAGATCCCTGGGTCAGGAGGATCCCCTGGAGGAGGAAAACGTCAAGCCACCCCAGTTTTCTTGCCAGAGAAGCCTGGAGGGCTACAGTCCCTGAGGTCAGAAACAGTCGGGCATAACTGAGGGACTGAGCGTGCATGCACACACATTCAATATGGTAGCTAGTTGTCAATCCATTGAAACTTGATGCCTAAACATAATGAATATATTATGAATAAATTTCAGTATATGAATTGATCCTATTAATTTTCAAATAAGAAAAGTGAGGTGCAAAGAAATACTTTCTTGTGAAGTCTCAGAGCTCATTGATTACCTTTCTCCCTATAAAATGCAGACCCACTTCTCTTCATTTTATATACAAGTGTGTTTCTCCAAAGCTAAAAAGTGATGCAGAAGAGAGGTCTTTCAGTAAACTTGATTATCATTTTTGAATTATTAATTTATTTTTTCATCTAACCATTCATTCAAAAAACATGTATTGAGTATTTTTCAGGGAACAAATTCTGGGGATTCAGATGTTTTCAGTTCATTGTCATTGCTTTTAAAAGCTCACATACTAACAGGAGGTGAAAACAACAACACTTAGGTTGTGCTAATTGCAAAGTGGAAAATGATATGGATAACTTGTTAATTTTGCAAAGTTATTTGGCCAAGACTTGCTTTAAGCAAAAAAGAGTTTGTCAAATTGGAAAAAAGGGAAAGTTATCTCTTGCCAGAAAAACGTCATTAGGGCAGGTGGAGGATGTTATGATCAGAACACGTGGGAGACTGAGGCATCTATCAGACCTGAGCTGAATGTAAACTCTGGGACTTGAAAGGTGGTTAGAGCTTTTGGTTGAAATAATATTGGAATACTAGTTTCATCCTTTACTGACTGCTGTGTTTGAGCAACTACTTAACTTCTCTGACTTTCAATGTATTCTTTGTAAAATGGGATCATTCTTCTCTTCCTCACAGATATCACTCATTGTTAATATTTAATTAAATAAAATATAAAACATTTAGCACAGTGATATATAAAAAATAAACATCTAATGTTTTTAAAATTTTCCAAAGCCTTTTAACCTCTCTGTTAATATGTTGAGATGATCACCAATTTACACAGAATATATAGATACCATGGCTATATGCTGTATGAATATAAATACGTATGCCAATAGTACATATTTATTTGTTCAAACAATTTAACAGGGAAAAATCATTCAACATTTCATAAGCCATCTTAATATAGCCTTCCTTCCCAATGCCAACTTGAAAAACAAATTGTCTGAGAATCTGTCTACCATATATCTTAGACAAAATATACCTAAAATAATACATATATATATGTATATATATATATATAGTAGAATGTTAATAATTTGCATGGGAAAAAAGTTTATGGTTCAATTAATTTAAATTTAATTTACTCAAATTTTGACCTGAGTCAGCTTAATTTAAAAGTTTTCTTGACTGAATAATTTGTTACAAGCTTCAAGAAAGAGATAAAGTACATAATATTTCACTAATTTATTTCACCATGGAATATATTTATTGTAGAATATCTCATGTCATTATTGTTTCTTAATATTTTGAAAAATTTTGCTTTAGACATTTATTTCTATCCAGGCTTGTCACTTTCTAAAATTGCAGCTAGAATTTGCCTACTTCTGAGCCAGGTACTTTACATATCTTATTTTATCCGAGCACATATGTAACAGTAGGCAGAGCAAAAATTCAGCCGTTCTAGGACAGAGAAATATTTGATTCTTATTCTTTTCATTTGTTTTTCATTTGTTGTCAGTTTCATCCATTCATTTTAATTTATAATTTTTATCCTTTTTTAATCTCCAATCTAAAATAAGCAGAATAATGTATATTTTTATTTAGTCCTAATTCCAATTCTTGGGACCTGACATATAGTTAGTAATTTAAAACATAATTATCACTATATATTTGTCTATTGGTCAAATTAGATAGTTTGTTACTTTTCTTTTACAATAATCCTGGTAAATATGCATTACTCTAATCCTAAAAGAAGATTTTAAATGCTTGTACTTTTATTGACTAGTTCTCCTTGTAATTCACATTACTTTCAGAGGAAGTAAAAAAAAATCCAGAAACACACATATGGCAAACACATAGACAGTAGTGATCTGATTCTAATATGCTATTTTCCATGTCGACGTAAATTTATTAGAGAAATGAATATTGGTTTCTATTTGTCTGCATGTCTTGTCTGGCTGTGGTGTACATTATGCCAGTGCTATTTTGGATTGATTGCTGACAGCAGCATCATTCATTATGCATGTGAGGAATGAAGTCCCAGAGAAATTTTTTTTTTTTTTTCAGTTTGACTCCATGAATATACAAAAAGGTTGGAATTTCTTTGTGGTGGTAATCAGACAATAAATGTATCATTACCATGTTTAAACTACATACAAGTTATAAGTACTCATAGTATACTGATAGTTAGCAATGCCCTCTTTTGAGGTTTATCTGTGAGGAAATGTATGATTTGGAAAATAGCCTAGTACCTAGGAATAGACATTCCAACTTTGCCAATTGCAATGTTAGAATTATTTCACTATTAGTCTGGTGATGGAACAATGTTACATCTGCAAAGAAGAGAAAAAGATAAAAGAAACACTAGAGTTTTGTGGTTGTTCAGGTTACTTCTAGTAAACTAAGGTAGAAATTAATTAAGACTCTGTTGCTCAGTTCATGTTTCTTATTGTTCTAATTACACCATCAATCATGGTCTGTTCCAGTTGTATATAGTATTGAATTATAACCACGGTTTAAAAATCAGATACTGCAAACTGACTAAAGCAGCTAATCAACAAACAGAGAGAACAATGCATCAAAGATGAGATTTAAGTATCAGGATGCATGACTTCAGTGACTCAGTTCCAGGGATCAGATGTCTTGAAGTATATTATTCATTCAGTCGTGTCCAACTATTTGCAATGCCATGGACTGCAGCCTACCAGGCTCCTCTATCCGTGGAACTCTCCAGGCAAGAATACTGGAGTGGGCTGCCATTTCCTTCTCCAGGGGATCTTCCTGACCCAGGGATCAAACCCGGGTCTCCTGCATTGCAGGATGCTTTACCCTTGGAGCAACAAGGGAAGCCCCAGGTGTCTTGAAACAATGTCTTTAATGAAAATAGTCAGTTTTCAGTTACCAATTGGCCTATGAATCACATTATGAAGGCACATTAAATGTATTTCAACTTGAGTGCATTTTCATATGGCTTTAAAGAAGGTTGTAATTTGTTTAGTTTTGAACAAACTGAATAACCTTAAAATGTGGTTGGGGCTCTACATCATTTTTGTGGAAAATAAATGAGTTTATCTTCTATTAGAGTTCAACATTTCTAAATATTTCTAAATTTCTATCTAACTTTGTTATTATTATTCATGCACCAGCAATTTCTCATGTTTCTTGTTCTAGTTTGTTTTCATTGTTTGTTTGTGTGGTCTGGAACACTTTTCAGATGTATTTGGAGAAGGGAATGGCTATCCAGTTCAGTATTCTTGCCTGGAGAATTCCATGGACAGAGGAGCCTGGTGGGCTACAGTCCATGTGGTCGCAAAGAGTTGGACATGACTGAGAGACTGACACTTCCACTTTTCAGATATATAAGGTCATGATGCAATTTAAAGAAAAACGTTGTAAATATATATACCACTCAATATAGTATAAACTCAATTTTGCCTAGTCTGTCTATCTCACTGCTACCTATGATGTGTATATATTTTAAATTTCAACAGTGTAATCATTATCAGAAAGCAGAAAGATTTAGGACAAAGAAAAATATTAAAGAACATCTTTCTATTTGTGTGTCATTCAATTCATCCATCACTGTGTTGTTTTAAAGTATCTAATTTATATGCAACCCTTTTGAAAGCTGTGGTATAGTGACTTGCATCTTTTTTCAATGTAAGTTATAGTAAGTTACATAGAATTTATCAGTCCGAACAGTCATATTATGTTGCACTGAGTAGCAAACTAGTACTGGTTGCCTTGGTATTAAATGTCACTCATACCAAAACTCAAATTTGTACTAAAGCTTATATAAAAGATCACTAAGTAATAAGAATTTCATACACTTTATTGATCAAATTTGGAAAGCGACAAACAGTCAACATTACTGGAATTCATGCTATCATTAATAAATGAAGGATACTTAATAAAGTATAAGGAAAAACATCACCATATGTCCACTTACTAGTTTTATTATGAAAGCCTTTCATCAAATCACTGAAAATCCTATCAAAGGATTAAAAATTCAGTTTTCTTAGCTATAACTTAGCATTAACAACTGCTTCAAATGTATAGTTTTGTATAGCTAGTGAGCAAACAAAACACTAGAAGTTGAATCAAATATTTTGTCACCGAGAAAGAGCTATGTAAATGTAAAAATATTAAAAATATTAAAATATTACTTTGCATTAAAAAAGAGAAAGTTTAGAAAGGTTATATGTTGGCCAATGTTCAAACTTATTTTTGGTGAGTGACAATACTTTATAAGAAATAAAACATTTACATTTATGAAAAACATTAAGACCTTTGTGCCAGTGATGTAGGGGGTCATTTTCCCTAAGATTTAACTTACCAAAACCTATTGGAAATAAAGTAGGAAACCCAAATAAATCTGTAAATAGTAAAACACCAGATAAACCTATTAATTTAGGTCATTTATATTGCCAAAGGAAAACTAAAAATATTATCATGTCAAAATATATACAAATCTATGAATTTGTAGTTAAATTTTTCAGTAAAATTTCTTGTGAATATAAGCTGGACTTGTCTATCTCTTCTGATGGATAGAATATGGAGAAGTGATGCTTTGTTACTCCCAATGGTAAACTATTAAAAGGATAACTTCCTCCTGGTTGTCTTTCTCCATTGAATTGCTCATAGTAGAACAACTAAACTGATGTTTTATAAGAACATCACTTTGATGACAAAGATCTGTATAGTCAAAGATATGATTTTTCTAATAGTCATGTATGCATGTGAGAGCTGAGCCATAAAGAAGGCTAAGCACTAAAGAACTGATGCTTTCAAACTGTGGTGCTGGAGAATTCTCTTGAGAATCCGTTGGACAGCAAGGAGATCAAAACAGTCAATCCTAAAGGAAATCAACTCTGAATATTCATTGGAAGGACTGATGCTGAAGCTGAAGCTCCAATACTTTGGCCACCTGATGCGAAGAGCTGATTCATTGGAAAAGACATTGATGATGGGGAAGATCGAGGGCATGGATAAAGATGATGGAGAAGGGGATGACAGAGGATTATATGGCTGGGTGGTGTCATTGACTCAATGGACATGAGTTTGAGCAAATTCTGGGACATAGTGAAGGGCAGGGAAGCTCGGAATGCTGCAGTTCATGGGGTCGCAAAGAGTCAGATATGACTGAGCTACTGAACAAGAACAAGGATATTCAAGAATTTATTTGCAGCTTTTTAAGGAACCTCCACACTGTTTTCCATAGTGGTTGTACTAGTTTGCATTCCCACCAACAGTGTAAGAGGGTTCCCTTTTCTCCACATCCTCTCCAGCATTTATTGCTTGTAGACTTTTGGATGGCAGCCATTCTGACTGGTGTAAAGTGGTACCTCATTGTAGTTTTGATTTGCATTTCTCTGATAATGAGTGATGTTGAACATCTTTTCATGTGTTTGTTAGCCATTTTATATCTTCTTTGGAGAAATGTCTGTTAAGTTCTTTGGCCCACTTTTTAATTGGGTTGTTTATTTTTCTAGAATGGAGCTGCAGGAGTTGTTTGTATATTTTTGAGATTAATTGTTTGTCTGTTGTTTCATTGGCTATTATTTTCTCCCATTCTGAAGGCTGTCTTTTCACCTTGCTTATAGTTTCCTTTGTTGTGCAAAAGCTTTTAATTTTAATTAGGTCCCATTTGTTTATTCGTGTTTTTATTTCCAATATTCTGGGAGGTGGGTCATGGAGTATCCCGCTTTGGGTTATGGCAGAGAGTGTTTTGCCTATGTTATCCTCTAGGAGTTTTATAGTTTCTGGTCTTATGCTTAGATCTTTGATCCATTTTGAGTTTATCTTTGTGTATGGTGTTAGAAAGTGATCTAGTTTCATTCTTTTACAAGTGGCTGTCCAGTTTTCCCAGCACCACTTGTTAAAGAGGTTGTCTTTTCTCCATTGTATATTCTTGCCTCCTTTGTCAAAGATAAGGTGTCCATAGATGCGTGGATTTATCTCTGGGCTTTCTATTCTGTTCCATTGATCTATGTTTCTGTCTTTGTGCCAGTACCATACTGTCTTAATGACTGTGGATTTGTAGTATAGCCTAAAGTCTGGGAGGTTGATTCCGCCCATTCCATTCTTCTTTCTCAAGATTGCTTTGGCTATACGAGGTTTTTTGTATTTCCATACAAATTGAGAAATTATTTGTTCTAATTCTTTGAAAAAGACCTCTGGTAGCTTGATAGGAATTGCATTGAATCTATAGATTGCTTTGGGTAGTATACTCATTTTCACTATGTTGATTCTTCCAATCCACGAACATGGCACATTTCTCCATCTGTTTGTGTCCTCCTTGATTTCTTTCATCAGTGTTTTATAGTTTTCTATATACAAGTCTTTTGATTCTTTAGGTAGAAATACTCCTAAGTATTTTATTCTTTTTGTTTCGATGGTGAATGGAATTGTTTCCTTAATTTCTCTTTCTGATTTCTCACTGTTAGTGTATAGGAATGCCAGGGATTTCTGTGTGTTGATTTTGTATCCTGAAACTTTGCTATATTCACTGATTAGCTCTAGTAATTTTCTCGTAGAGTCTTTAGGGTTTTCAATATAGAGGATCATGTCATCTGCAAACAGAGAGAGTTTTACTTCTTCTTTTCCAATCTGGATTCCTTTGATTTCTTTATCTGCTCTGATTGCTGTGGCCAAGACTTCAGTGTGGAGGTTCCTTAAAAAGCTGCAAATAGACCTGCCATATGACCCAGCAATCCCACTGCTGGGCATATACACCGAGGAAACCAGAATTGAAAGAGCCACGTGTACCCCAATGTTCATCGCTGCATTGTTTACAATAGCCAGGACATGGAAGCAACCTAGATGCCCATCAACTGACGAATGGATAAGAAAGCTGTGGTACATATACACAATGGAATATTACTCAGCATTAAAAAAAAATTCATTTGAAGCAATTCTACTCAGATGGACGAAACTGGAGCCCATTATCCAGAGTGAAGTAAGCCAGAAGCAAAAACAACAATATAGTATATTAACGCATATATATGGAATTTAGAAAGACGGTAACGAGAACCCAACATATGAGACAGCAAAAGGAACGCAGATGTATGGAATAGACTCGTGGACTTTGTGGATGAGTGTAAGGGTGGGATGATATGGGAGAAGGGCATTGAAGCATGTTAATTTTCATATGTCTAGTCAATCGCCAGCCCAGGACTGATGCTCGGGGCTGGTGCAGCGAGATTTCCCGGGGGGGGCGGGGGGGGAGGGAAGAGGGAGGGGGGTTCCGGAGGGGAAGCATATGTAAACCCATGGTGATATCATGACAATGTATGGCAAAAACAATTAAAAAAATAATAATAAATAAAATAAATAAATAAAAAAAAAAGAATTTATGAGGAGTGACCCATGAATAGAACTGAGCCCTTCCAGTAGAAACGAATATCAACTTGTGAGCCATGTAAGTGAGCCCCCTTGGAAGCACATCCTCTAGTCTGGGGATGACTACAACTTCAGCCAACAGCTTGACCTCAATGCAGACCAAAGCCAGAAACACACAACAAAGTCACTCCCAAGGTCCTGATCTGGACAAAATGTGAGAGGTAGTAAATGCTTATTGTTATTTTAAACAACTAAATTCTAGAGTAATCTGTAATGCAACCATAGAGAAATAAAAACAACAGAAAAATAAAAGCATAGTAAGCTCTAGTGATTAACCTTTGACAGCTGAAGACTGATAAAGTGAACTATGAAACAGAATAGACAATCCAGAAACAAACTCATACATCAATATAAACTTGACATATAGCAGAATCGTCACTACTGTAGAACAATAAGGAAAGAATTCAGAAAATCTGGTGGAAAAAATACAGGGTTTCTGCATTACATCATACATAAGAATATCTGGTGGCTTAAAGATTGAAAGGTCAAAAAGATGAAGCTTTAAAGTTTTAGGGAAAAGTAAGAAAATTTCTTACCGGAGTTAAGGAAGAAATTCTTAGACAAGATGATATTTCTAAAAGTGTTGTTTATTTGAGCTTTAAAATTATCTGAAAATGTTTTAGAATAATTTATTTTCAAATTATGTAAAGCTAAGTTAATAGAGTATTATAACCTGATAATGAAAATTTACCAGCTATTCTTTGAGAAAAAAGGTTTGCCTAGATAAAGTGGAATTTGTAAAGTGAATAAATGTATAATTTTTCTCCCATATCCTAAGTCTTTTTATTTTGTGTGTGTGTAATGATTCTTCTTGTGCCCTATGGTGTATTTATGCCACTGCTAGTTGCTCAAGAGCCTTCTTGTTTAAAAATAACAAAGAGAATAAGAGCAAAAACTCTTAAGTAAGCATTGAAAAGAGCCAAACTCAATCCCTTCAGATTTTTCACTTCTTTATCTAATCCTTTTCCACTTCCCCTGCCACCAGCAACTTCAATCAAATCTAGACTCCTGAGTACAGACATCTTATCTGTCCTTTTTTATTAGTCTAGATGTGACCCAAATAGCTCTCTCTTTGTTTTCTTAGTTTAGCTGAAGCCACCTGGAATTTCCTAAAGTGATTTATCAATATTTAATCAATATTAGGGGAAATCAAGACTAGATAAATAAGTACATTGATAAAACATAATAATAAATATTTGAAAAATATCTATTTTGCTTCTAACATGATAAATATTAGGCTCCTGTGCAGTCCTGGACTCAGACACTGATCTAGGTCCTTTCCTTTCAATTCATAATTTGATGTGAAACAGTGTAGAGCAGGGACACACAATATATTTTCTGATATTTTTACCCTACATCAAAACTCAGTACACACACTTACACATAAAGATATGTATATATTCACATAAATATACATGTATGTATGTGTATTACTAAAAAAATTCCAAAATAATATTGGGCCATTATGAGTAACACATTGAGTTTTTTAACGCTTATCAAAATCTACCATATTAAAAAACATCTACTATATTTATTTCTCATAATCCAATTTTGGATCACAGAGATCAGCAATTTTATTTTAAATGAAATAGAATAAGATATAATACAAAAGAAAGTACCACAGTGCATCATAGGTAGTAAGAATAGATGTTGTTGTTTTTTTCAGCTATATTTTCTGTGTATGTCTGAATATCTTCTATATTTATACTAATGTGATTAAATTGTATTGACTACTGCCTGTTATAGTCAGAAAAGTTTGAAAGCTACTAATAAAATTTCCCTCTAAAAAAATGCCTTCCCTTTTTTTTTTCTATAATGTTTATCTATAGTCCTATTCTTTGACCCTCTTCTCTCTTTGGACAGCTGGCATTACTTAGCCCAAGAAAATAGGCTAATTACCATATAGTCAAGTCTATGGTCTTCCCAGTAGTCATGTACAGATGTGAGAGCTGGACAATAAAGAAGGCAGAGTACCAAAGAATTGATGCTTTTGAACTGTTGTCCTGGAGAAGATTCTTGAGAGTTCTTTGGACAGCAAGGTAATCCAACAAGTCAATCCTAAAGGAAATCAACCCTGAATATTCATTCATTGGAAGGACTGATGCTGATGCTGAAGCTGAAGCTCTAATACTTTGGCCACCCGATGCGAAGAACTGACTCATTGGGAGAGACCCTGATGCTGGGAAAGATTGAAGGCAGGAGCAGAAGAGGGAAACAGAGGATGAGACGGTTGGATGGTGTCACAGATTCAGTGGACACAAACTTGGGCAAACTCCAGGAAATACTGAAGGACAGGGAAGTCTGGTGCACTGCAGTCCATGAGGTTGTGAAGAGCCAGACACCACTTGACAACTGAACAACAACAACAGGTTTGTTATTCAGGCTCCCCATCTGCACGTCAATATCACCCATGTGTGTGTACAGTAACCTGCCAGTCAGAGCTACAAATGGGTCACCTCTACATATGATGGCAGGAAAGCTGAGGCAGTAGCCAGTGATTTACTACCATGGGAAGGGCATGATCAAGGCTGCTCCAGCTAGGAAATCAATGAAAGCAAACAAGGCCCAAGGGAATAGGTAGGGTTGAGTGGCAGGGTGTGATACATGATTTGGGTAGGATACTGTTCACTACTGTCCACCCAGAACTACTTGCATCCTTTCACAATATTGGAAACTATGAGAGAAAGTTATCTTCACTTCTTCCCTGAAAGGAGAAGGCAGTGTCAGCTCCTAAAGGAAATGGTCACTTGTAATCTCTTAAAAAGACTTAAAGAGGGTTTGCAAAACAAGCTACTATTTTCATTCTGAAGCTAATCCTAGGTTTGTAATTAACATTCATCATCTCTTACTTCCATAGTCCATTCTGGATTTTCCAAACCTTTTGCTAGAAGTTCTTGTGATCTGGGTCCCATGCCTGGGGAAGGAGGGATACCCATGATCTAGACCTTATTACTGAGCAGTCTGAGTCCTTAGTCACCTTTTCTTATGCTTCCATTTGCTCATGTACAATGACCACTGGGCACAAAAGCACCAAGGTTTATACCCCAATGCATTGCCAGGGATACACTCCTCTATACCCACATTGTGAAACCACAACCAATTATCCTAATTCAATATAGCAACTCTTTTCTTTTTTTCTTTCAGTTTTCTTAATAAATATTTAACATAAAACCCCATCATCATAATGACATGAGTGGGTTGCCATGCCTTTCTCCAGGAGATCTTTCCAACCCAGAGATCAAGCTCATATGTCTTTAGGTCTTCTGCATTGAAAGGCAGGTTCTTTACCACTAGCACCTCATGGGAAGCCCCATATATTGCAAAATGATTACCACCATAAGTACAGTTAACAGACATCATTTCATATATAGTTAATATTTTTTCTTATGATGAGAACTTTAGAAACTACTCTCTTAGGAACTTTCAAATAAATTACTCTTTTCTTTCTCTGTGGATCTACTGACATGAGAGCCCAAAGTGCTAGGTAGTAGTTGCAATTTTTTCCTCAGTAGAATCTGTACTGGGGCTTCCCAGGAGGCTTCGTGGGTACAGAACCTGCCTTCTAAAGCAGGAGATGTAAGAGATGCAGCTTCAGTTCCCGGGTCAGGAAAATCCCCTGGAGGAGGGCGTAGCAACCGATTCCAATATTCTTGCCTAGTGAATCCCATGGGCAGAGGAGACTGGCAGGCTATGAAGGCTACTAGCAGACACACAGACACACAGAACTTTACTATGACCTTTAGTGGAAGCAACCCTCTAGTGTCCGTCCAACTTACCTCTGTTGGTGAAGTCACCAAAAATCATAGCTGTCTTGAATGCTTTCACAGTGATTAAGTGGGGGCAAAAGAGGAGAGAGAAAGGAAGAGGATGAGAGAAAAACAGGAGCTGCAAAGAGAAGTAGACATTGACAGAATAAGCACAAATGAGCCTTATTCATATTTTAAATGCATTTCATAGTCCAGGGCCTATCACACGTCCCTATGTAATTACAAGGGACAGATTCAGATTTGTGATTGTCCCAAATTTTAACAGGAATTCTTCTAATAGAATACTTTCTTAAAGATAGGCTGAAGTTTTTTGGCATTTGAAATTACTTTGTCATCTAGAGGTTATTGATGTCGTTCATGTATGTATTAGATCAGTAATACATGAAGTCTGAGAAACATCAGAAAGGAATATGCTTACTCTCAAAGAAATGCGGCTGACCTGGAAACATTTCCCAGCTTCCTGTCTTCAGCATTTCTAAGGAACAAAACAAAACCACTCCAAAAACTAGGCCCGCACTGCCAAATCCATGGATCTACCTTTTTTTGATCTTTTCTTGTTCTTAATTCTACTCTCAAGGATCACAACCACTCTAAGAACTGTCCCCAACACACCCTCAAAAATGCCCCCATTCAGCTTCTTTTCCACTTCAGTAGAGGGTCAGTGGTTAATTAGCATAAACTCAAAAAAAGAAAAACAAAAGAATTTTGGACTTAAGAATCCTAAATAACAATAAAATGAACTCCTCTACCCTTCCCCTTTGGGCCTCCCTGGTGGCTCAGTGGTAAAGAATCCAGCTGCCAATGCAGGAGGGGTGAGTTTGAACCCTGGGTGCAGAAGATCCCCTAGAGAAGGAAATGGCAACCAACTCCAATATTCTTAGCTGGGAAACATCATGGACAGAGGAGCCTGGCAAGCTGCGGTCCATGTGGTTGCAAGGAGTCAAATATGATTTAGTGGCTAAAGGACAGCAATCGTTCCCCTGGTGGAAATGAATTAACCATTATAAACACAAGTGCCTGATATTACCTTCTGGAAATAAGAAGAAACTTTTTCCAAGAATAAATTAAATAGGTATACTAGTGTAAGCAGGGAAATTAGAACACAACACCAACAGACACAAATGTATACAGTATATATAGCAACTTTTTTCCTATAGTTAGCTTCAGAGCATTTGCTCTTGCTATTTCTCTGTTTGGAATATTCTCAACAGGACAGTTTCATGACTGTGTTCCTTAAATTTTTCAGGTTTTCCTAACATTGCTCTTAGGGTATTATTCTTTGACTACCTTAAATAAATTATACCTTTCATCAATCTCTATACAATCTCAAGTATTAACCACTTTATAATCCTTATGAGTATCTAACCATTTACTCATTTGTTTATATGTTTATGTGCTAAAAGTCACTTCAGTCATGTTGACTCTTTATGACCCTATGGACTGTAGCACTCCAGACTCCTCTGTCCATGGGATTTCCCAGGTAAGAATACTAGAGTGGGTTGCCATTTGCTCCTCCAAGAGATCTTCCCAATCCAGGAATTGAGCTTGCAACTCTTATGTCTCCTGCATTGGCAGGCAGGCTCTTTACCACCAACACCAACTGGGAAACTTCTTATATGTTTATAGTCTCCCTCAAAAAAATATAAACTCATCAGAAAAATGTGTTGTATCAGGTTGGTATGCAGTACATGAATCTCTAGTGCCTAGACTTGTTTTGGCATGCAGGAGAACTCAATAAATATTTAATACATGGAACATAATTTTTATGGTCTTTATTGGAACATGAGAACAAAAGATATTGAAAATATAGGGCACCTAAAAGAGTTAGTACCTGTTTTATCAGTTGCTAGCTAGATATCTTAAAATATGTTCCTAATAGGAGAATTTGTTACCCAAGATACATGCCAATGCATATGTAAATATCAAGAGTTATATTAAAAAGTGCATTTCACATTTGATTAGTTGACCAATTATAGAAGAAATATTGTGAATATTATCAAATATCCAGAAATAAAAATAGTTTACATCAGGATTTGAAGTCAATTATAGGATCTGGTGTGAGGTATTTATACCAACTTACCTCACACACCACTGTATTTTACTTTATCAAGTTCTTAATTTATCACTGAGATATTGGATGATTATTTCATAAAAGTGCTAGGTGACAGGAAGAAATTATTTTAAATTGCAGCAGAAAATTTTAAATCATAGTGAATCATTCACAAAGAGGATATTCTACATGTAGATAATTGAGAGTTGGCTGAAGATAAATGCTTCTAATTTTGATGATGTCTTTGAGAAAGTAGCACTTATAATATTCAGCAGGTTGAAGGACCTTCATTTTAATACAGTTCCTGTATGCTATCATATTATTCCAATCCATTTCACAGGAAAAGTATCCATTATTATAAAGATATATTGTTTGCATGGCTTGCTACATCACTGTCACATGATTAACCTTCAAGTATTATGAATACTGTTGACAGATTAAGGGAGATTGAAATCAAAACATTTAATTATTTTGGTTATTTTTGGTGTATGAATTAGGGGAGGTGATTTTAGTTTGAAAAGAAAAGAAAAAAATCCACTTGCCTTTTTTTCTGAACACATTTTCTCCTTTTGCTGCTTAATTTTCTTCTTACCTCTATATTGTTAAATATCTTAGATTTTAAAAATTGTAGAAAATAGTCTCTAAAAAATTCTTGGAAAAAATTTATATGCACAATACTGATACTAAACCATTGAATAGCTCTTAACAATATGAAACAGTATTACTACATAGGACATCTGACATCTTTATCATACTTAGACTGGTAACAAATTATAGTCCCACCTAACATTTATAATATTAATTCACATTTGTTGTCAGTATGAAGTACTAATGCCTAGGATGGGGCATATCCATCACATCATTTTATATGCTAAATTAATTATTAATTTAAGCCCTAACAATAGCTAGGGGCTTCCTTGGTGGCTCAGCAGTAAATAATCTGACTGCCAATGCAGGAGACACAGGTTCAATCCCTGTTTCAGGAAGATCCCCTGGAGAATGAAATTGCACCCCACTCCAGCATTCTTGCCTGGAGAATTCCATGAACAGAGGAACCTGGTGGGCTACAGTCCATGGGTCACAAAAGAGTTGGACATGACTGAGTGACTAAACAGTAACAACAGCAAACAATACCTATATTAGCTCTTCCACATGTAGTACATGTCACTTCCAGAATAAAATATATTATCAATCAGAAAGTGCAAGTTTTCATGATGATCTGATACATTATTCATTGTTTCATTCAGTAGAAGAATTGTATGTAATGCTGTTTTTTAATGCTGCACAGGAATTGTGTTCAAAGAGGAAAAAATAATGTAGTGAAAATATTGCACATATCACTTATTGCTCTTAAATGTTTTCTTCTGATACTTTTTTATTTATATTGCCTTATGGTGTTTTTCTCACATATGCTTCTACAGACTACTGTTTGATCTCCCACCATTTACTATTGGAAAGTTCGGGTTGGCTTTCAACATACACCATTTCTGGAATGTGTGGCTTAGATATGCACGTTGTTTACCAACAGTGGAATTTGTACACAGAGTTTTCGGGACCTTCTCTCATAACTGATTCTTAGATATATAAGGACCTTTTTCATTGCTCCATCTACAACACTGCACTCTTATCATCATTCACTATCATGAAATAAAGTTTGCTTTAATATTAGGCATTATATATGTGGAGATATGAGTTTGTTTCTGTTAACAAAACAAATAACCAATATGCTGAGATGACATGATAACATTTTAAAAGTAAAAGGAAAAATAGTTATGAGCAAATTTCAGGCTAGGAGGAAAATAATATAAAAACCTCTACAGCTATGTATAATAAAAAGAATCAAAATGGGGAAATATATTCTTTATTATCATCTTCAGCAATGTATACAAATCAAGAGAGAACTTTGTTAGGTAACAAAACCTACATAACCATTTGCTAAACTAGGCCATTGAGTGGTGGATAGAAATGAAGAAGCACTTGACTTGTTTACTTTGTGAAAGTAACTTAATCATGCAGCCATTATTGATTGGTTTCCAATTATATTTGACACCTATATGTGATTATGATTTAAGAAAAAATTACTTTATGCTGCCTGTATAAAATGTTCTCTTCACAGTAAAGTTTTAAAAGTAAAATATGCAAAGATTGAGAGATGGAATTCTCCAGGCCAGAATACTGGAGTGGGTAGCCTTTCCCTTCTCCACAGGATCTTCCCAACCCAGGGATGGAACCTAGGTCTCCCGAATTGCAGGCAGATTCTTTACCAGTGGAGCCACAAAAGAAGCCAAGAATACTGGAGCAGGTAGCCTAATCTTTCTCCAGTGGATCTTCCCAATCCAGGAATTGAACCAGGATCTCCTGCATTGCAGATGGATTCTTAACCAACTGAACTAACAGGGAAAGCCTATCCAAAAATTAAATCAATATTTTCTGTTTCTTCTTGACCATTTATAAATATGCCAAACAATGAAATACACATTAATAAATGTGACAGAGACAGTTGGTTCTTACCAGTATTCTAGATATCTCTTGATATTCCCAGTTTTCCCTTGTGGTGAGGTCTTTACTTGTTGTTGTTCAATTGCTTAGTCAGTCATGTCTCACTCTTTCAACCCCATGGACTGCAGCATACCAAGCTTCTCTGTCCTTCACTTGAGGTGCAGGGTTTTCAAGTCCCTTATTCTATTTCAACTATATAGATTAAAACTATTCTATTTAGCCACTAAGTGTTGGATTTCCTTAAGACTCTCTTCTGGGATGTTAATTTTTTTTTTCTCACTCTACACTCTCTATTTGAGCTATCTTGCAATACCTATAGCTTCAGTAACCACATAAAGCTTTCTGTCTTAGCCACATTCTTTTCTCTGTAATATTCAAATTCATATTTAATATTTCTTCTTTCTATCTAAAGGAAATCTAGACTCATCTTGTCCCAAAGAGAACTCATCAGTGTCAGTTTAGTTCAGTTCAGTCACTCAGTCATGTCGGACTCTTTGCAACCCCATGGACTGCAGCATGCCAGGTCTCCCTGCCCATCACCAACTCCCAGAGTTTACTCAAATTCATGTCCATTGAGTCAGTGATGCTATCCAATCATCTCATCCTCTATCATCCCCTTCTCCTCTCACCTTCTATCTTGCCCAGCATCAGGGGCTTTTCAAATGAGTCAGCTCTTAACATCAGGTAGCCAAAGTATTGGAGTTTCAGCTTCAGCATCAGTCCTTTCACTGAATATTCAGGACTGATATCCTTTAGGATGGACTGGTTGGATCTCCTTGCAGTCTAAGGGACTTTCAAGTGTCTTCTCCAACACCACATTTCAAAAGCATCAATTCTTCGGTGCTCAGCTTTCTTTATAGTCCAACTCTCCCATCCATACATGATAACTGGAAAAACCATAGCCTTGACTAGACAGACTTTTGTTGGCAAAGTAATATCTCTGCATTTTAATATGCTAATATGACAATTTTAATTGGTTATAACTTTTCTTCCAAGGAGTAAGCGTCATTTAATTTCATGGCTGGAGTCACCATCTGCATTGATTTTGGAGCCTCGAAAAATAAAGTCAGCCACTGTTTCCACTGTTGCCCCATCTATCTGCCATCAGTGATGGAACCAGATGCCATGATCTTAGTTTTCTGAATGTTGAGTTTTAAGCCAACTTTTTAACTCTCCTCTTTCACTTTCATCAACAGGCTCTTTAATTCTTCTTCACTTTCTGCCATAAGAGTGGTGTCATCTGCATATCTGAGGTTATTGATATTTCTCCTGGCAATCTTGATTCCAGCTTGTGCTTCATCCAGCCCAGCATTTCTTATGATGTACTCTGCATAAAGTTAAATAGGCAGGGTGACAATATATAGCCTTGACATACTCTTTTCCCAATTTGGAACCCAGTCTGCTCTTCCAGATCCAGTACTCACTGTTGCTTCTTGACCTGCATACAGAATTCTCAGAACCCAGGTCAGGTATTCCCACCTCTTTAAGAATTTTCCACAGTTCGTTGTGATCCCCACAGTCAAAGGCTTTGGCACAGTCAGTAAAGCAGTAGATGTTTTACTGGAACTCTCTTTCTTTTTTGATGATCCAAGAGATGTTGGCAGTTTGATCTCTGGTTCCTCTGCCTTTTCTATAAAGCAGCTTGAACATCTGGATGTTCACAGTTCATGCAAATTTGGAAAACTCAGCAGTGGCCACAGGACTGGAAAAGGTCAGTTTTCATTCTAATCCCAAAGAAAGGCAATTGTAAAGAATGCTCAAACTACTGCACGATTGCAAGCATCCTTATATTCCCCCACAAATGGCTTATTACTTTTTCTTCTGTTGCACATACTTGAAATCCAGGATTCATTTTTTACTCACTTTTCACTTATCCCTATATCCTACAAGACCATAAATTTAAAAAAAAAAACTATTACCTCAAGATGTATCTTAATATGTCTATTCTTAGTCTCCATCAACTTAGTTGAAGATAACAGTCATGGCAAGGATGCAGCTGATAATGATAATAATGGCTGCTAACGTTTATTGACTAACTGAGTACTATATATATATCAGATATTTTGAAGTTTGTCCTATGATAACCTACTAGCAGGTATTCTCACATGATAAATAGCCATTCTTCAGTTCACTCTCCGCATTAATGAAAGAATAGTATTATTGAGAGAAAATATAGATATCATGCTGCTTTTCAGACCCACCTAATGAGTTCCAGATGTTATTTGAATAAATACAGTCTGTTATATGGCTCACAAGGTTTATAAAGTCTCACCTTTACTTACTTTTCTTGAGCTTTGACTCATATGTCACCCCTTCTCACCCCTTTCCATTAAGCTCTTTCTCTTATATTCTTTTAATTCCTCGAAAGTGTAATTCATCCTTGAATTTACTGTTCATTTCATGAATATAGAATGGCTGTTACCACTGGCTCAATTAACTACTAATCATAGTTGAGGTCTAATTAGTCCTCTGTCAGCTCCTACTGTTCGTGACTAGATCTGGTCCCATATATATCTACTTGTTTCCTTTCTTCAATACGCGTTACCTTGGTGGTTTAATGAAAACATGTGATTAATTTAATCTTCCCCCACTAGATTGTAAGATTCATGAGACCAGGAAGTTTAACTTTTTCTGTTTACCTTTTTCACAATTCTCAAAATTCAGTGCATATCTGCTGGGTGAATGAATTTAAAAAGGAAGGAAGAAAAATGTGTATTCTTGCAAGTAAACTTGGGCTCTTCACTTTGCTTATCATTCTCTTTATACCCAAACCCAGTGAGATGTCATGGTGTAAAATCCAGTTCTCCCATTGTCTTCAGTGCAAGCCTTCATCATAGTCATCTGAATTTCTATGATAACTGGTGTTACTGCTTCTCAAGTTTTCCTCTGTTTTACAGTTGTTATCATAATTGGGATGATTTTCCCAAAACCTGGTCCAAATTTAAAATCTTTAAATGGATCTTTTTTCAGTTATCCAATGCTATATAAGAAACCTCTCTCAAACATAATAACTTAAGTATTTATTATTATCTCTCATGACAGTTCTTTCTTGGGGTTCCTTACAGGGTTGCATTTAGATATTGATTGGTAAGGATTAGTCATCTGAAGTCTCCACGGGGCTAAGTAACCCAAGGTGCCTCACTCTATGACTTGCTTCTGTGGCAGGGAGCTCAGCTTGGGCTTCTGAATGTTATGCATTAAAATACACACACACACACACACACACACACACACACACACACACACACACACACACACACATACACACACAATAAGAAAAGAGAGAGTCACCACATCAGTTCATATTAAAGAGGAAGGCTGGTTAAGTAATATGAATACTGGGAGAGATGGTTCTTTTGAGGACCAAGTTTGGAGACTGCTACAATCTCCACAGCTTCACATAACAAGCATCAGTGGCCCTTCATAGTCTCTCAACCCTGCCTACACCTCTAGTCTGAGTCTTATCCTTACCTCACCCCCATTTGCTCATACTTACTCTTCACAGAGTGAATTACTTCCCTGAATACAGCAAATAAGAATTTTATGCCACCAAACCTTCTTATATGCTCTTTTCCAAGATGTTTTATGTTTGTTTTTATTTGCTAGTTTTATCTAACTTCTTCTTTAGAATACAAATAAAGAAGTTCTTACCCTTTATGAGAAGCCTCTCTAACACTCCTCCAGATGTTTTATATTCCCATTGCAACTTTTGAGTTCTTGTACTTCAGATACTGAAACCAGTTAAAGTTACTTAAAGGCATCAATCACTTATTAGCCAGTTTTATAGGAAGAGGTCATGTCAGGTAGTTTGGCAACTAATAAATTCTTGCAAAATGGACAAATAGAAGCATTTATTTTGCTCCTAGGCTGTGTACATTTCTTAGCCTACTTATGGTAAATTTAATTTTTAGTCTTTCCCAGTATATGCATCACTTCACTATGTGAGAATATTTCTCATTCAAGTGTCTCAGTAATAAGCTTTGAATTATACATAAAAAGCAAAGGAAACCTAATAACTATTAGTAATATACTGCATTGGTTGCCTAACATGAAGATTATTCCATGTTATTCCAATAAATTTGCTCATAACTAAAGACTGGTTCTTCTCATGTTTTTATGAACTTCATGCTTTTACATAAAAAAATGGAAGTTTTGCATAATTTTAAAAATTCTTAAAGCAAATCTCTTTTTAATTTACATATGACAGCTGTCATAAAATTAATAATATCAAGTGTCTGAAAGTGTAATGCTTTTCCGTGATTTGATGCAGTGTTTGTTTGTGTGTCTGGGTTTCCATGATTTTGTGTGTATGTGTGTGTGTGTGTGCGTGTGTGTGTGTGTATTGCTTCTTCCATAAACCTGCCACATTTCCCACCATCAATTAAGTTATGGAAATATATATATATGTGTCACATATTCAGCAGAATTGGTAATGATTGCTATTTCATTTTTATTATAATAGGACAATTGGTAAAATATCCTCTGTTGATATAAATATTTTCATCAATTTATGTTTTTTCTAAATTCAATAGATTTTAAATTTCTTGTATTATTTCACTTCCAGAATTAGGTAGTGGATTTAAACATAATCATAATCTGAGAAACAGATGTGCAGATTTTTAAAATAAATTTTTAAAAATTTATTTTCTTATAAATTTTTATAAGAAAATAAATATATATCTCATCCTATTTGTACATCATATTAATAAATAAAAACTGGACTTGACATTTCTGCAGCCACTAGATTGATTTTAATAATAGCATGAGTCAATTGCTTTAATAACTGTATTATTAAAGTAATTTTTGAATAAAAATTGTTTAATGTCTTACTCACTTGAGAAAAAAATTAACTTTAAATGCTCAGATATGGTTTTTTATCATATAATCTCTTCAAAATGCTTCAATTTAATTGATCTTATATGGAAAAACAAAAATCCTTGAAAGGCATCAGATTAAGGTCACAGGTCAGTGTTCAAGCAAAATAGAACTGAGCTACCAAATGATTTCCTGTTATTAAGCCGATAAATCAGAGCAATGTTGATAGATGTGAGCCCTGGGACAGTATGTCAGTCTCATGAAAAAAAATGCTGAACAGACACAGGTGATCAATGCTGTCAGAGTCTTGAAAATAAAAATTTCAAAAAGGTCAGGGAAAGCATTGCAAAGGCTATCAGTGGTGTTTACATATCTAAAAATGCAGTTTTCCTGTGATTAAATGTAAAAGAAGGCTTCCTATGGCTTCACAATAAGCAAAGCTGAAGAACTTTCAAAATGAATGCATCTTGTTACGAAGGAGTGCATATTGACACTCCACATCCATTTGGACCGACTCCCACAGGCATCCAAAGTCAGTCCAGACCCCAAGTCTTTTTAAGTTGTCATTTTCTTCTCTGTGTAATTTAGCTTCTTGTCAGCTCCTCATATCCTGCTTCTGCCCACCCTCCAGGCCTTGTTCAAGCTCTGCCTCTTTTGAGATGTTACATTAGTGTTCTACTCAATAGGAATACCACTTTTTTGACCCAATAAAATGTTTATTTAATGTGATCTAATTTACATTTCACTCTTAAACATTCATCTAACTAATTTTTTTAGCTTTCAGTAAATATTCTCTGAATGCCTACCTTTTAGACTCAGTAATAAACAAATAGGATAGAATTCCTGCCTTTCCAAAGATTTAAACCTAGCAAGTGATTTAGAAGTTTTGGAATCAGCATTCTCTTTGAGAGCATAACTGGAACAATGGCAGCTTTCCCCAGAAAATTTTACTCACATAAAATTTAGCACAGAAATTTGTAGGATGCAATCATTATGATCATGAAAGAGAGTCAAAGGATGCTCCCCAGGTAACATTTTTAATTCTGTTTTGTAAAAGTAATAAACTCTTTTCCAACTGAGGAGGTATTAAGTAGTTACCTAGGGGACTATAACATAAAGCACAGGCAAAAGGAAGAAGTGAAAAGAAGAACAAGTGTAAAAAAGAATGGGACATCAAGGAAACATTAAGATTTTTCATTAGGCAAGAGGGTGGTGTGAAGGTAGGTTGCAGATAGATGCTGGAACAAGGTGGTTTCAGCGAGGTACTTGCTAACATGCCAGGCCTGTTTGGGGGAACAGATAATTCATCTTCTTAGGAGAATTACCATTTTTCTATACCTTAAGAAGTTTTAGCATGTTCTTCCTTCACATCTTTCACTAACTTTAAGCACCTCATATGTAGTGTTTTGCAGATATTAAATGTTAAATTGAGAGTTGACCAAGAAAGAATAGGAGAGGAGAGAGGGAGAAGGTTATTGAGTTAGTTGATCTGTAGAGTTCTGGAAAGGATAAACAAAGAGATGTTTGAATTATAAATAGTATTATACTAAGGCCAATTATGTGTAAGTACAGGCTATTTTAATGGGATTCCCTGGTGGCTCAGAGGGTAAAGCATCTGCCTGCAATGCAGGAGACCTGGGTTCGATCCCCAGGTCAGGAATATCCACTGAGGAAGAAAATGGCAACCCACTCCAGTACTTTTGCCTAGAAAATTCCATGGACGGAGGAGCCTGGTGGGCTATAGTCCAAAGGGTAAGAGAGTTGGACACGACTGAGTGACTTCACTGTATTTTTTTATAGGTTATTTTAACAGGATGATGGAAATAAAGAGAATTAGTTTCATGACATTTTATAAGAAATAATGTAAGTGAAAATATCTTTCTTGTAACAAAACTAACAGCAGTTAGTTTTGTTGGAAATAAAATTATCAAGTATTCCTATAGGGTCCTGAATTAATCGTGATTAAATGATATAATATTTTATACTAGTAAAATATAAAAAAATATTTATACTAGTAAAACATAAAACATTTATAAAAATTCTTATATTATAATTTCCACTATAATATAATTATGACATAGGAAATATTTGCTTGGTCCAGTTGTCTAAGTTCCTACATATGTTAACTGTCACAGTAGCCTTTATTTCACAAATATTTATTGAGACAACTGAGATTCAAGCCTTATTCTAGGTTGTTAGAGAATGGCAATGAAAAAGTCCCTCTTCTCAATGGAGCATATTAGACAAGAGGAACATATTGATAAGTAAGTAAATAAATGAATGTGTGTGATGATGAATGTACTATAAAAATCAGAATGTATCAGTCAGGTATTATCACACACACACACACACACACACACACACAAATGGTATATATCAATCACTAGAATCTCATCACTGCAGCCATAAGCATTTATTTGAGCCAGAGGTCTGGAGTCAGCTGGACATCAGTTGAGGTTTGATCTGAGTACTGCCAAGACTTCACTGGGCTCACTGATAGATCTCCTGATTGGAAGCTGATCAAAGTGGGAGGGTTCAACTAAGACAGTTGACCTCGGATGCCTCCATCTGCATTCTCTCACTCTCCTGTTAGGAATAAGAGGCTATGGGCATGTCCTTCACATGGTATTGTCAGACATACAAGAATTCAACCCAACCATGCGGAGCATTGAAAGTTCTACTTGAATCAGCCTAAATAAGTAAAAAGGCTAGAATTGGAGAATTCAGTTTACCCATGAGGATGAGGGAAATAAGGAGTGAATATAATTGAAAAAGAGCTAATCTATTGTATCTCATAAGGAAAAATAACAAGTTATGAGTAATGTTAGTTCAATTAGGGTGGGCAGGACCATATTCACTGGTAAGGCAACATGTGAACAGGGGAACAAGATGAGAGAGTAAGACACGGGAGTATCTGAGGAGAGAACAGTCATGTTAACATCTCTAAAGCAGGGTCATGGGTGTCTTCCTCAGGTACAGCAAGAAGACATATACTTTCAGATGTCAGTGACTGTGGAGTAGAGGAAGAGGCAACAAGGCTTAGGAGAAATAGTAGCCAGCTCATGTGCAGTCACATGAGGACACTTGATTTTATTCTCAATGAGATGGGCCACCATAAGGCATTTTGGGGGAAAGAAAGACTGCCATTATCTGGCTTACACTTAAAAAGGATCATCCAGGTTGAATACTAGAACAGAAGTAATCCTCTCAGAGGGCCAAGGAGAAACGATTGCCACTTTATTCTTTAGTCATCTTTGCCTTATCTAAGGCTCTTCCTTCTTTAACTAATTATTTGCATCTTTCAAAACTATTTCTTGATTTTATGCTTACTCTTTTTCCCCCTAAATCTAACCTAGAGAATGGGGGCTTCCAAAGTGGCTTGGTGGTAAAGAATCTGCCCGCCAGTGCAGGAGATGCAGTTTCCATCCCTGGGTTGGGAAGATCCCCTGGAGAAGGAAGTGGCAACCCACTCCAGTAGTCTTGCCTGGAAAATTCCATGGATAGAGGAGCTTGGTGGGCTACGGTCTATGGATCACAAAAGACTCAGACATGACTGAGCGAGATTAAACAACAAGACAAGACCTAGTAATTTTAATTTTTTTATTATATTTTAAATTTTTTTCCTTTTTAATATATATGTATTTATTTTAATTGGAGGCTAATTGCTTTACAATATTGTAGTGGTTTTGCCATACATTGACATGGATCTGCCATGGGTGTACATGTGTCCCCCATCCTGAACCCCTTCCACCTCCCTCCCCATCCCATCCCTCTGGGTCATCCCAGTGCACCTTGATATGGAAACAATTGCTTGAGGTGTTTCTTTCTTCCCTTGTATTTTGATAGTTTTGTTGCTGAAAGCTGCAGGGTAAAACGCTTAATAGAACCACCTACCTTCCCCTCTTGTAATGTCTATTGATACAGTTCTCTTTTTATTAGGAGAATTATGGCATTCATTCTTACTTGCTGGACAGATTCTTGATTTGAGCTGTTGCTTAAAGAAATGCCATAAAATTTAGCCATTGCTCTGTTCCTTCATGACCTTACTGTTTATTTATCCCAGGGTGTCTGGGAGGTGCTGTGGCATTTTCTGTCACTATTGCTGTTAAGTTTGCAAGCACAAGTTTCAAAGAGACTCCTTTCATTGGACAGAGGCTGACAGTGATGTTGAGTTACTTTAAAGTAATGCTTGGAAATTGTATTGATATATCTAAGAGCTAGGTTCCTCATGGCATATTGCCAACGTACACTTCTTCTTTTTTTTTGTTTTTGTAATTTCACTTTGTAATTTGAGTTCTATCAATCAGGATCCCCAAATACTCAAAGGCCCTCAATGGAGATGTTTCTTTTTTTTTTAATTTATTTTAATTGGAAGATAATTGCTTTACAATCTTGCATTGGCTGCAGTGTTGTATATAATAATGTGAATCAGCCATAAGTGTGCATGTGTCCTCTCCATCTTGAACCTTCCTCCCACCTCCCACCCCATCTTACTCCTCTAGGTTTTCACAGAGCACCAGGTTCAGCTCCCTGTGTTATACAGCAATATACTGCTAGGCATATACCTGAGAAAACCATAATTTGAAAAGATAAATGTACCCCGGTGTTCATTGCAGTTCTATTTACAATAGCTGGACATAGAAGCAACCTAGATGTTCATAGACAGTTGAATGGATAAAAAGTTGTGGTACATACATACAAAGAATACTACTCAGCCATTAAAAGGAATGCATTTGAATCAGTTGAACCTAGAGCCTACTATACAGCATGAAATAAATCAGAAAAACAAAACCAAATTCATTTATTACTGCATATATATGTAATCTAGAAAAATGGTAATGATGAACCTATTTGCAGTGCAGGAATAGACATGCAGATGAAGAGGACAGACTTACGGATGCAGCGGGGGAAGAAGAGGTTGGCAAGAATTGAAAGAGTAGCACTGAAACATATACATTACTGACAAACATTTTTATCACACTTAATATAATGGATACTTTTGAAAAAAAACTTTTTTATAACATTTCAGGAGGTAGAAAACTCCAGAGGATATCCATCAAAGTTAATGCAAAAGAATGATGTACACTGGTATTGGAAAACGGGAGCCCAAATTATGTCATTTATAGAATATGAACTCTGTGGTCCAGATGGTGCTGGGCTCAAATTTTGGCCTGACAACTTGCTAGTCATATAACCTATGCAAGTAATCATGTTTGTTTCCCAGTGATGTCTTTGAAAGTAAAATAATGAATTGTGCAAGTAACTATCCTCTTATCTATTGTAAATAAGTTCTGAAAGATAAATTCTTTTACTGATGATTCTGTATCTCAAACATTATCGTCCAGTACCTCTGTTTTCCTTTTAAATGATGAGTGACATTTAGAAGTTTTGGTTTAGTTAAGCCAGTAGTCAAAAAATTAAGAAAAGTATACTTTCTTATTAATTTCTTACTTGGTGGTGAAAATAAGCACCACTCATCCCAAATTATTAAACAGGAGATAGCTAATCTAAGTCTTTTTTGTGATTATAAAACCCCACTCTTTGTGTAGCTTATGAAGCATAAATCAATATATTACAACAGATAGTTACAGTGCTGAAAAAGAATAAACCTAAAGTTTTATAACAAAATATACATTATTGTATATGAAATCAAATTCTGTAAGGAAAGATAAAATCACTATTTTATTACAGAAAAAGGAAGTCTGCATATTCCTAGTCTCTCTGGTAGGTTATTTTAAAATCACCTTAAAAACATGCCTATGTTTCCTTAATTTTTGAAAAAGTGCCAACTACTGTCAGTTTTATTTTAAAATTGGTACCTTTCACTACTCAAATTTGTGACCAGTCTTCAAAGCTCCTAGGTTCCAGTTCCCTTCCTTCCTGGTGCCTGATTGTATTCAGTTTGATCAAATATCCCTGTTGTGGTGGTTACTCATGTTTAACTATTTTTAAATCCCCAAAGGTTTTAAAAAACTTTTCCTCTGAAGTCTTCTACCCCTTTTCACATTATTTGGCAGAAACTTGAAGAGAAACTTTATAAATATGTAATGCATCACCACCAGTCAGCAATTTTACAGTAAATATGATTGCTTCACTCAAAAGATTTGTCAACCGCTCCTTTAGTGTATTCCCCTAATCAGATAAATTGCTGCTTGTTTAGCCATGTATAGTGAATGATCCCTTAGAAATGATCATATAGGATTACATATTAATTGTGCTAAATGTACATGAAAAAGTTATATTCTCATATAAACTAAGATTTGCCTAACTCTACACACTTTAGCTAGAAAGTTTCTTTAAAACAGAGATACACCAGCTTTAATATCATGGTGTCTTCACAGCAGGTGAATGGACTCAGCATATATCAGGATGACCTTGTTCTCCCCTACTATTGGGTATATCAGGCAATCCTTTCACATCTTAAGGAATTATTTTCTTAGGTTCGCAATATAGCATTTCCTTTAAAAAATACCATGTGCAAAAGCAGCATCACTTCTTTAATGGTATTCATGAAGCCAAAGTTTAGTAGATGCTGGGAATTCTGTAATGTTACAAAATGGTTCATAAAATATTGCCATCTGCTATACTGAGCAGCAGTTCATTTTTACTAGTTTTAAAATGGCTGTGCTTTTATGAGTTTGGATTTTTGCCTAAGTTTCAAGTTCCCTCTGAAAGCTACTTCTGACCTCTGCCTGAGGAAATATGAAAATCTCCCTTTCCTATCTTGCTTTATAAGCATCAGTGAGAAAATGTAAATGAACTAAATACATTGTGAGATATTTTTACCAGAAAAATCTCTCACATACTGCCTGCATGGCTGGTTTTTCTTACAATATTTCCAGTTTATACTGGAGTAACCACTTGTAAAAAAATTGCCCAAAGTGCTAGTGCTGAAAACAAACATTTATAGAGTACTGTGCTGTCAGCAGAAGACAAACACTTTTACTGCAACTCAAGAAATAATTTGCAAAGCTTGGACATGTACATTCCACACAGAAAATGCGGGATGGAGTATAACCTTTGGAGCTAGAAATTATCTAATCCAACTGTTTGCTGAAGGATGGAAGTGAGACACAGAGCTGTCTAGTAACTTGTCCATGGTCTTACTTTTAGCTACAGACAGTATCCAACTTCAGGAAAAAAAATGTTTTTTCTGTAAAAATCAAGTTTTAAAGGAGTTTGTCATAAAGAAAAATTGTGATTCTATGTGTATGTGAATGCATGCTAAGTCGCTTCAGTCATGTATGACTCTGTGCAGCCTTATGGACTGTAGGCTGCCATGGGATGCTTCAGGCAAGAATACTGGAGTAGATTGCCATGCCTTCCCCCATGGCATCTTCCTGACCCAGGGATCAAATCTGAGTCTCTTACATCTCCTGCACTGGCAGGCAGGTTTTTTACTGCTAATGGTTACTTTCAGTTTTCAGGATGTTGGCTGAAACCATCAAATGAGTAAATAATCAGTGAATGTATAGATTTTATTGGGCAGAGTCAAAATAAAGAACTTTAGGATAGAAAAGCAATTGAAATTAATGTATATATATGGAATCTAGAAAACACCACTGATGAACTTATTTGCAGGGCAAAAATGGAGACACAGACATGAGAGAATAAATTTGTGGACTCAGTAAAGGAAGAAGAGGGTAGGGCAAATTAGAGAGTAGCATTGACATGTGTAAAATAGATAGCTAATGAGAAGCTGCTGTATAACGGGGAGCCAAGCCTGGGGCCCTGTGATGCCCTAGAGAGGTGGGGCATTGGGACAAAGGCTCAAAGTATACATGTATACTTAGGGTTTCCCAGGTGGCACTAGTGGTAAAGAACCACCTGCCAATGCAAGAGACATGGGTTCAATCCCCTGGGGTGGAGAAGATCCCCTGGAGAAAGACATGGCAACCAACTGTAGTATTCTTGCCTGTAGAATCCTACAAACAGAGGAGCTTGTGGGCTATGGTCCATAGCATCATAAGGAGTCAGACACAACTGAAGCAATCTAGAATCCACCCATTGCTGAATCACCTTGTTGTAAGGCAGAAACTAACACAGCATTGTTAAGCGATTAACATCCAATTAAACACTTTTAAAAAGGAAGAAAAGGGAAAAAATGGCAGAAGAGATGAGAGAGAACAAAGAGGAGGGAAAGCAAAACGAGAAGGAGGTGAAGGAGGCATAGGACAAGAGGCCACAACAACAGCTCATAAGGTGAGATTCAAAATTATGAATTCTTCCAAAGTGTGGCTCTCACATTCCATCCAATTTTCAGCTTTTTCCTCTTCTATCCCTGAGTATCTATTTAATTGATTATGCATTGATCTGCCTTTTATCCCTTGCTCTCCTAGGCCTTCTCATAGAAATTCTTAGAACATTCTCTTTAAGAAAATGGCTTTACACTGCAGTATATTTTGAGGTTCAGCCTAGCTGACTGCCTCTGCATGCATAAGCTTAGGTTTCCCTCAGGTCTCATTGCTTTTCTCTTTCTCAGTTTCCTCATATATACCTCTGATGGGAACACTATAATATAATTACCCTAAATGTGGGCTTCCCTTATCACGAAGGGTATACTTCTGTCACTTAATAAAAGTATAAATATCCTATTGGAAAATTTCCAATAAGAACAGATGTTCAGGAAGATTTCTTGGGCCTTATAACTTTAACACTTTTGATTGATGGAATATGCAAACACATTATTTAAAATATAAATTTGATATCTTTTCTATAAAATTATTAAATCTCTCAAGGAGCCCCAAGCCGATTTATTTTTTCCAGTTGTTTGTACCTAGATGAAGCATCTGCAATGATGACTGAATGTGTCCAAAGATAGGAGGGAGGCGGGAAAACACACATCTCAATCACCTGACAGTTTTCACTTCATGTTGTCATTGTTTTTGAAATTGATGTTGACTCAGAGGCGTCTTTTTCTAAACATGAACATTCAAACCAAGTCTTGAGCATTAGTGTGTATTAGTTTAAGTAGATTGCTTTCTTCATTCCACATAAGTGAGATCACCCGCATTGAGTAAATGGAAATTGTAATTGCAATTTCAATTACAATTGAAAAGAAAGCAATGAGGAACTGGGTGAAGGAACAATTTGGAAATTGAATTTCCTCCAGGGACTAGAAGGTCTGGATAGAGGTATCACTCCCTTGGAAGCTGAAAGCAGAAGAATCTATTGAGCATCTGAAACAGAAGGAGAAGACAGTAGCTCTGTCATTTAATGTGCCTGACATTGTAGTACCTGGTTATAGACATGCACTGTACACACTTCTATATCTTTCTAGCATTTAATGAATGCTATATGAGTAAATCAATAAATAAGTGAAGACAATATGAATGAATCAAAGGAGATTTCAGTGTAGCTGTAGAAGAGGAGTAGCTCTCAAAGTTTCCAACAACATCACCTGGGAGCTTGTTAGAAATGCAAATTTTAGACCCTACCTCCTCCCCTGATTCCAGAAAAGATTGAGGGCAGGAGGAGAAGGGGGCAACAGAAGATGAGATGGTTGGATGGCATCACCAACTCAATGGACATGAATTTGAGCAAACTCCGGGAGATGGTGAAGGACAGGGAAGTCTGGTGTGCTATAGTTCATGGAATTGCAAAGAGTCAGAAACTACTGAGCAACTGAACAGCAACAACAATCCCAATTATACTGAGACAGAAGCTCTGTGGGTGGAAGGGGCCCAACGATATGTGTTTCAACAGGTCCCTCAAATGATTCTGACATGGGTTCAAGTTGGAGAACCACTGAGAAAATGTAAAAGTCAAGAGCATCACTACAGGCAGGGGAATGACCGACCAGGAATATGGCAGTGGATAGATGGAGGAGGTGGAGTTAGGATGGCCTCATTCAAACAGCATGAAGTTCTCCAAGAAAGTGAGTCCTTCTTTGTCCAGGCAGAGTACGGTTTCTGTTCTTATCAAATGTACCTTCAGTGCCAGCATCTGGGGGACCCTTGAGATGTTCAAGCATAACAGCATCATTGATGTTGCATATGAGGCTAACTCTGGTTGGGCATTTGACCCTCAGTGAATTTTCCTAAGCCTTCATGAGCTGTGCCCCCTAATCATTTAAACATGTGTAACACAAAGTAAATCAGATGAGCACATGTCTAATATAACATGGGAGTTACTTGAAATTAAATTGCTTTCATCAGACAGATTTATATTTAAAGCCTGAAATCTTCAGCTAAATTTGGTGACCAAAGAAAGGAAGTCTTTTTTATTTATACAATGATACTTGTGTACGAAGTACCAAATCTCAGAAACTGCCCAGGAAACCTCATGAAAGGCACCATTTTGAAGTTTCCCTGCTGGTGATCCTAATTAATAGCCAACATAGAATCACTCTCTACAGATATGCTTTCATTTCCTGTCATTTCTTCAAAGCAAAATAAATGTTTTGCCTCATGGAAAAATTAAATGTTTCCATTTTAGAAAATCTGACAAAACTATGATTGATATCAACAATTATTAGGCCATTAGAATGACCCTCAGAGGACTGTGTTTCTATATATGTTAGAGTTTATCACAGCCATCCAGAACAGCCAGCATGCTTTTAAGTTAGTTACATTATTTTATGCAAATAACCACTAGTGTTTTTCTAAACTCTCACTTCTTTACCAAGGCAAGGTTTCAGCTTACTATTAGAAAGAAAATTTTGTCCCTTACAATTATACTGTACATCATAATTGCCCGTTCTTAATGCAATTTTCTTTTACTGATCACAGCTGTAGATTTTTCAGAAGGTTAGGTAACTGACTAATTCATTGCCAAGTACCTTATCTCTAGAGACTTAGGTTAAGAAATGTCATTTTGATTGTCTCCATGGCAAGTCATGTCATATATGAACAACTTTATCTCACTGTCTAATTTGACCCAATTTTCCATACTGCTTAATAAGCACATTACAGGGAATCACTGATCTATTATCCAAGGAATTATGAAGCTTATGGGTTATCTTCCATTGCACCTGCTTTAATCAGTGTATTGCCTTGGGTATTATGGTCACTTCATCCTTTAATAAAAGAATTGTTAATATCTTCATCTGCAATATCAAACCATTTGTAAAATTAGGTTAGCTGGATTTTATGTCAAATTTATCACAAACTCAGTTACTTAATGTGATGTTTTTAGGAACAATTCCAGTGTTTCCAACATCCTTAAATTAATATTTTCATTAAGAAAATGATCAGTATTCAAACTGATAAATTTCATTCAAGGATGTAGACAGAAACATGCTCTTAAGTTACTTTCATGCTATATATCTGGCTCTGTTTTATTGGCTTTTATGTATCAAAAGTTATACATATTTTTCTAAAATGCCTTTCAGAGGTAGGCATTGACGTCTGAACTGAAGTAAAACTGTACACTTTTACACTTTTGTAGTGATTATTTTTCTTAATTCCATAAGCCCTCACCAGGTCAAAACATGGAAGAGTAGAAAGAATATCAGATACCACGCATAAGATTTAGTTTGAGCTTCAGTTCTGTCGCTTTCCAGCTACCTAATTGTGAGCAAGTCATTGTCTTACTCCATTTCCTATCTGTTCATTGTAAAATTGCAAAATAAGCCCTGTCTATGATTATCAGCATTTTTTCATACAGTTCATGGGGTTCTCATGGTAAGAATACTTGAGTGGTTTGCCATTCCCTCCTCCATTCACTCTGATTCTGGAAAAGAGTAAAGGCAAAAGGAGAAGAAGGGTGACAGAGGATGAGACAGTTAGGTAGCATCACTGACTCAATGTACGTGAGTCTGAGTAAACTCTGGGAAAGAGTAAAGAAGAGGGAGCCTATTGTACTGCAGTTCATGTGGGTCACAAAGAATTGGACATGACTTTGCAACTGAACAACAACAAATGTTATCACCAGAGGTTGCAGGGAGAGTCAGTTGGCATAGTACATGTGAATCTGCTTTATGAACTTGAAGGTGTTATATAAATCACTGCGGTTTTTTGCTGGGAAGAACTTTGCAACCGTATGGAGTTATCAAATGAATCAGACAATGTTGGAATTGTTCTCTGAAGAAATAAATGTCCAAATTCTGGACAGGTGATTCTTAAAGTGATTCCATAAGATTAGTTAATTTGGGTTGATGATCTTCCCCTTTCTAGGCTAATGATTTGTGCTATGCAAAAGGGTTTTATTTTTCACATAGAAAGCTGAGGGGCATTGAGTGATGACAATTTTGAATTGTGGTGGTGGCTTGGAGCACATACACTTTATGTAAGGGGAGTTAGGCCTTTGAGGTTTACTGCACAGATTTTCTAACAAATAATTTTTTAAAAAATGTTTACTCAGAAAAATCTCTGTTTATGTTATAATGAAAACTCATATATCTTTGAAATGTCTTATGATGACATTTGGCAAGGATCAGTGAAAGTCTTCTCAAATATTAGAAAAATCAAAATAAATGTGTGAGGGCAAATTCTAAAGGATGCTTTAGTTTCCTGTTTTAGCAGTTTTCTGAATCTCAAAGAGAAAGTTGCTGTTTATTACTCTTAGAAAGGGAATGTATGATATTATAATTCCTTCATGCTATTGTGTTTTACTTTTGGAAACAAAGCATTTATCTTACGAACAGAAAATATGGGGTCTATTTAGTGTATAATCCATTCCTCAAAAATTTTTATGTTTAAATTATAATGGTTACATAATACTAATTAAGCTAATTTATTTCACTTGAAAATTAGGGGGATACTGATGAAACATTGTCAAGTTTAATACATTAGGGTATCTCCAGATTTTAAAATCATTAATTCAAGAAAATAATTAAAAGTAAAATTTTTGGCAGATAATTGTACCACAATCCAAAACCTTGGACACAAGGAATAACATGAACTATATCCCAAGAAACATTGAAGAATTTCTAGCAAGAAATTAAAATTATGACAATGATAAATTCAAGAGATTTCTATATACATACTGAAAACAACAAAAGTAGAGACTAATTGCAGAAGGAAATTAGAAGATGGCAAGCAATACTTGGGGATAGAGAAGGTAACAAAGGAAAGACATTTTATAAGGTCATGTTCACAGAGTGATTGGTTGTGAAGACAAAGAGAGAGAGCAATCAGGAATGCTTTCAGTTTATTTTTGTGTATGGTGTTAAAGATTGTTCTACCTTCATTTTTTACATGTAGCTGTCCAATTTTCCAGGACCATTTATTGAAGAGACTGTCTCTCCTCCATTGTCTTACTTCCTTTGGAATGCTAGCTTTCCCAGAAAGTAATTATACCATGCATAAGTCTGTGACTTTCAAGAAAATATATGATTGGAGATTCAGATTTGTAAGGATTAAGTATGTGTTGTTAGAAATGAGAGCTTGGTACCGGATCAGCCTCAAAAATAAGAGTATATAGGCTGAGAAGAGATAAGAATCGAGGAGAAAAACTCTAACCTGAGTAAAGGAACCCACATAAAGTTGAAGTTTTGGAAGATAGGATATGAAAATGAGAGAGGAGGGTGTACTTTGCTATTGGTCAAATGTTGCTATTGGGTAAAAATAAATAAATAAAGGTTGAGAAATTTCTGTTTAACAAAAAAAATTGATAGATTTTTTGATAGCCTTCACAAGGATTTATTCCTGGCTTGATATGGATACAAAACAATAATGGATTGAGATGTGACTGAGAGATGTGAAAATAGAAAGAATATAGAGTAGAACAGATGGTGTGGGTGTGACAGAGGGAAAGATTTGGAAGGAAATTTAAGGTTGGAAGAATTCAGGTTTGATTCACTAATGTTACTTGAATTTGATTTTTTTTCTTTTTGAGAAAGGGTTAGGATTAGTGTTGAAGTGATTAATGGAAAAAATTGCTAGGGAGGCAGAAAGAGATGAATTATAGGCACATAATTTAGAATCAGGAGGATAGATATCACTTCCATAAAAATAGGAAAGAAGAGAGGGAAAATATAGGAAGCAAAAAAGCAAAAAGATAGGGATGAAAGGAGAAGAAGAGGTGAGGGGTGCAGAGGGATTGGTTAGATAAGATCCTATGTTGGCTACAAAATCTTAAGTGAGCATGCACATACAAGCACTTGTGTGTGTGTGAGAGAGAGAGATAGCAAGATGAAAGTTCACTTTCTAAATATGAAAACTGTAAAGAAAGTCTATAATTTTGTAATGTAGAAAGCAAACTGTAGGGAAACTGTTTCCAGGGAACACTCTGGAATGTAGAATTTACTAACTATTGGATGAATGAAACAGAAGAAGGATGAGGAAGAGAAAAGAGGGACGTGAAAGAGAAGTGGGAGGGGACAATCAATATATTTTTCTCATGATTCTGTAATTATTAATAGCATTTCAAAACTCTCTTCATACATTTATTAGATGCTCACTGAGTGCTGACTACGTGCCAGGTATGTTTAGGGAGAGAAATATATACAAGGGAATATTACTCAGCTATAAAAAGAATGAAATAATGTAATTTGCAGGAACACATATGGACCTAGAGATTGTCCTACTGAATAAAGTAAGTCAGACAGAGAAAGAGAATATTATATGATATCCCTTATATGTGGAATCTAAACAGAAATGATAAAAATGAGCTAATTTATAAAACAGACTCACAGACTTAGAGAACAAACTTATGGTTGCTGGGGGGATGGGTGGGGAAGGGATAATTAGAGACCTTGAGATTGATATGTTCACAGTGCTATATTTAAAGAGGATAACCAGCAAGGATCTATTGTATAGCACAGAGAATTCTGCTCAATGTTATGTTGCAGTCTGGATGGGAGGAGAGTTTTCAGGGAGAATGAATATGTGTACGTGTTTGGCTGAGTCATTATGCTGTGAACCTAAAACTGTCACAGCATTGTCAGTAGGCTATACTCCAATATACAATTAAAAGTTAGGAAAGATAAATTGTAATGATGAGTCTGAAATTTCTGGAAGAGTTAATCTTTTTATTCTGCTTTTCATTTCTCAGTAGCACTTAACCACCATTTGATATTTTCAGTTCAGTTCAGTGGCTCAGTCATATCTGACTCTTTGTGACCCTAAGGGCTGCAGCATGCCAGGCTTCCCTGTCCATCACCAACTCCCAGAGCTTGCTCAAACTCATGTCCATTGAATCAGTGATGCCATCCAACCATCTCATCCTCTATCATAATATTTGATATATTATGTATTTACATTCCATTTATTTATTAGCCATTTTATACACATACTGAATATAACAGAAGCTTAAAACTATAAGGAATTATTTTTAACTGCTATATTCTCAGGAACTATTACAGTACCTGACATCGTGAAAGCCAAAGTCACTCAGTGGTTTCTGACTCTTTGCAGCTGGAATTCTCTAAGCCAGAATACTAGAGTGGGCAGTCTCTCCCTTCTCCAGGAAATCTTCCCAACCCAGGGACTGAAGCCGGGTCTCCCACATTACAGACAAATTCTTCACCAGCTGAGCCACAAGGGGAGCCCATTAAATGGCTTCCATTAAATGGGGAAAAAATGAATTTCAGGTTTCATAACTTTCTTTTGGGTTGTAGAATCCACATTGAAGACATTCTGCCTTTTCTTTACACTGATTCTTTCAGGATGGAAGCCCTTTGGGCTACCTCTACACAATATATCAAGAGCCACGTCAACTTTTATATCCTCTTAAAAGCATGCCAAGGCATGTGAATATCTTCAAAGTTGTCTAGGGATCATTAGTCAATACACATTATGCACCTGTTCAAATTCTAGTTTCCTCACTCTTGCCAGCATTATCCTAGGAAAGAGGACAAGGGCCATTATCTCTCTTTCCTTCGATGTACTATCTTTGTCCTGTGGGTATTTTTTTCTATTAATGAATGGGCCACGGACCAGGGTACAACTGAATTATATGCAATTCTCTTTCTCAAAAATTTCCCTGTGTTTGAACCCACTTATGCTTTTGGTGGGAATGTAAATTTGTGCAGTGCAGCTCCTGTGGGGGATAGTAGGGAGGTTACCTAACAAACTAAAAATAGGATTATGATATGATCCAGCAGTCTTACTCATGGGCATATATCCATAAAAGATGAAAAACTCTAATTCAAAAAGATTATGTTCATAGCAGCACTATTTACAATAATTAAGATATGGAAGCAACCTAAATGTCCATCAATAGAGGAATCAATAAAGACATAGTACATGTATGCAATGGAATATAACTCAACCATAAAAAAGAATTAAATAATGCCATTTGAAATAACATGGATGGACCTAGAGATTATCATACTAAGTGAAGTAAGTCATCAGGTCTGAACTACACAAATAATTTCCCTTTAATTACATCTACAATATGATTTTCATCACATAATGTAACATAAGTCTTAGGATAATAAAACTTATTATTACCATTATTATTATCATTCTATCCATAGCTAGCACCCAGCCAGACAAGACAATTAAACAAGGCATGTACACTAGAGGGTGGATATCTTGAGGGCTTCCTTATAATTCATTCTACCTCAGAGTCAGTGAGAAATTGTGTTTTATTAGGATAGAGGATGTCAGGAATTTTCTTTTAAAAAAGTCTTAGATACGATTTTTTTAAAATATATTGCTTTTAAAGTTAGAAGATCAAGATCACTAAAGTCAATCATAGACTCTGTTCTATCATATAATCTAGAATATAAGATTATTCTGACATGGAGATCAGGGCACAGTCCTCACTTTCCTTCCTTTGTTGATGAATCTGACAGTTGGAGAACTACTACTGACTTCATATAAGGTTTCTTTGGTGGCTCAGTTGGCAAAGAAGCTACCTGCAATTCAGGAGACCCAGGTTCAATCCTTGGGTTGGGAAGATCTCTTGGATAAGGGCATGAAAACCACTAAGTATTCTTGTCTGGAAAACCCCATGGACAGAGAAGCCTGTCAGGAAACAATCTATGGGGTCACAGTGATTCAGATATGACTGAATATCATAGGATATGATTTTATTGAAAAATACCACCTTTAAAGTTAGAAGATCAAGATCACTAAAGTCAGTTGTAGCCTTTGTTTTATTATATCATCTAGAAAGATGATTTTGATTGTGGGAATTGTGGCACAGTCCTCCTTTTCTTCTTTTGTTGATGAGTCTGACAGTTGGAGCACTAATGCTGACTTCATACAATTATATCTAAAACAGGAACCTTTCTCCTTTAGGTTTAGTGGTACCAAAAGAGAAAGAATGGTAACTGGTGGGTTTTACAAGGGAAAAAGTGCCTAGATTCTGTTCATTACTAAAATGAGATATTATCTGCCCTTATCTTAAAATCAGTCAGGATAAATAGAAGCTAGAACAAGAGAAGGTACTGGATCAGAGGTAAGATTCTAGCGTTCTTATCCTCATGGCCTGAGTAAGGTGGACATTTTGGCAGAGTCTTAACCTCTCTGAATTTGAATTTTTCTCATGTATGAAATTATAAACTTAAACCACATTGTTATACATTATCATTCATTTATAAAGCACAATGATTTTGTGATTCCAAATGAATTAACTAGATTTTCAAGGAAAAGTTTTTAGCAGACATTGTCATTACCCAAAACACAACTCATGATGAATAAGGCAATTGTTTTATTTATAATGTTTAATATGGTCATTTGAGTTCAAATTTCTGAGATATTACTTTTAGCAAAAACAATTTTATATTAAATTATAATTTTCCATTTCTACACATGTAAATCCAGATGAATTAAATTATAAAAACTGCCAAAAGTTTATAAAGATATGTTTCTAAATATAAAAGATAATCTCCTAAATATTCTTTAATAAACATCTTAATATCTTGGTGGTGGTTTAGTTGCTAAGTCACGTCTGACTCTTGCAATCCCATGGACTGTAGCCTGCCAAGCTCCTCTGTCCATGGGCTTCTCCAGGTGGGAATACTGGAGTAGGTTGCTAGTTTGTTCTCCAGAAGATCTTCGCAACCCAGGAATTGAACCTGGCTCTCCTGAATTGCAGGCAGATTCTTTACCAACTGGGATATGAGAGAAGTCCTCTTAATATGATAATGAGATATTTTTGCACTATTCAATTATGATAAAATTATGCTTGAAGACAAGAAGCCAGTAACTCTAGAAACATTAATTTCAACAAGCATGTTTTCTAAAGGCTCTCAAAATGCACATTAGCACATGCCTCAAACTGAAATGAGTATTTCAGAAATAAAATAATCATATATTATTTGCCTTGCTCATCTGTGATTATCCCAGGCTCCTGATTAAACATTTTTCTTCCTTTCCCAATACTCTCCTGATAGATTGAATAGAAGCTTTTGCTTGAGTTAAACCTTCCATTTCTAGCATCAGAGATTTGTTTTCCTTAAAATGTTTCCTTCTTTTTTACCTTCAACTTCCTACTTTTTATGAAGAAATTATATTTCTCTAATTTCTTAAGGCTGATGATGAATCTCCATCACTAAGTTTAAAGAAAATCAAGATTGATGTCCATTCTTGTGGTAACAACCTAAGCCGTTTTTCAGTGGGATTTCATGACAATATTGAATGAATTGCAGTCAAACACTTTTGGCAAAGTTAGCCACAACATTAATAGTCCTCTGTCCTTGGCCCAAGAGGACCCCAGTATTTTTTATTTTTATTTTTATCAGTCTATATTTGCTTTCCTGATCCTTAAAAGGTCCATTGTTATTAAGGTTTAAAAGCAAAAGCAATTGTCATTTACACAGATAAAAACGTTTACATTTTGCAAGAAGAAAGTACTAAATTGAGACCAAGAGTTATTTTGGAGTGCTTAAAATTTGTCAGGACTATAGGAAAAGATGAAAATACGTTCCTCTCAGACTAATATATCCCTATGTTAAAATTGTTCATGAAGAAAAATACACATTTTAGATATTTTATTTTAAAAAATGCAACTCCAATTTGACAGAGTTCCAGAATGAAGGTCACAGAATGGAACTGTTAGATTGAAGTGAAGAAAGAGCTGGAAACAGTGGCATTAGTGTGTTTGTCTCTTGGGTATCATGTGGTTTATGTTCTGTAGACTGCTTGGCTTTAAGGATTTTGAAACTTTAAGAATCAGTTGGTTAAAAGTAACAGAAAAGTAAAAGAACATTGACTAGAACAATTGCCCTAATTAAACTAGAAATATTGTAGAATTAATTCACTTGATCATTACTGAAGTTTAATCAAAATCATTATATGCACCATTAATAAATATTTATGAATGGTATATATCAGTCATACCAGCATGTGATCTTCTATATCCATGCCATTCCCTACCTTCCCCCTCATCTTTTAAGTCAGCACTTTTCCCCACACACCCACACATTCCACATACAAAGCCAAAATGCTTAAAAATTAATATTAAGTTGGATGAGAGAGATTGATTTACCCAAAGGACTTGGAAATTACTGGAGAACTAGTTAGCTGGCTTGGGTTGGAAATATAAAATGAATTAGATGGAAAGAAATTCAGAAATATACTGCTTTGCATGGACTCAATTAAAGAACTCCTGGTATATGTAACATTAATCAGAAAGATATTCTGTGTTTTTTTAAATCCTTGTTTAGGTGTTATGCCCATATTTATATTGAAATTTTACTCAAGAGAATGTATTTATTGCAGTCAACACTGCTTTCTTCTGAAATAAGAACCTTAACTTCCAGACAATAAAAATCTTATTTTATTCCCTGTTTTCTCTCATCCCTGTTTGTCAGATGTGGCACTGGAGACTATGAATAAAATCAAATGAAAAAAGTCATCTAGTGTTGTGAGACATTATTAGTATGTTTAAAATGTAGGCTTAAGGATAAATGTGGTTTCAATTTTTGGCCATATTTGACTTTTTATTCTGTGCACTTTATCAATTTGGTTCCAGTATTAATTATTATAAATAAATGAGAATTAACCATACTAATAAACAATAGGATCTGGTATATTAAATATATTAGATATAAAACTATTTTACGTGTTCACTTCTTTAAACCATGCATGTTCTTTCATAGACTTGCACTTGGTCCATTGACTTGTTAGGGTAGCATTAAAAATAAATTACTTTTAAGGTCATTTTTCACTTCAGGTCTCTAGGAAATTTACTGCACATGGTCTGTCTTAGATGGCAAGATTGTCACAGACAAGAACTCTTGACATTTAGTTTACAAAAGGGCACAGAGAAAAAAAGAACAGAAAAATAATCATTCTGATTTTTTTCATGTTTCTAAGTTTTGCTGTCATATAGTCTTCATTCTTCCTGCATATTTATATCAATTTTCCTATATAATTTAACCAGAACATTGGCTGCTTCCTCCTTAGAGTAAATAGAAGATCTCCATTCAACCAACTTATATTTTCTGGCCAACTGTCTAACTTTTACCACTAAAATGAACAAACACATGAAATAAGAAATAACTGAATGATTTACTTATATTTTATAGTTATACCCATTTTAATATGTTGATAGTTAATGTTTATATGTTTATAAGCATATAACCATACATTTATAGTTATATGCCTTTTAAAATATTTTAATAATTTAAATAACTCTTTGTAATTGTATATAATATTTTATAATTTGATTTTTAAGTTTCTATACTTTTCTATAATTTAATTAAAGCAAATAGTAAAATATAATGCTTTAGAGTAAGAGTTTTCATTCTTGGAAGGGATATCTACATTCAAAGTGGAAAACAGCAATAAAAGAGAATGGCATGTTTGGGGCATGTTTTTGCACATATGCATAGTATCATGACTGTCTCAATATTTACATGTGGGTAAAATCTATTTGACTGTTGCTGTCAACCACAGCATGCCCCTCTTCTCTTTTGTTTCTTTGGATATTTTCAACTTGTTAAGCTCACTCATCAACACAAGCATTCCTGACACTTGGCACTTGCTATTTTGTCACTGTCTCTCTGAAACAAACCTGTGATGTTAATATAGCCTACCACCTAAATCCAAAACATAGAGACAAAAATAAATTTAAGAAATGTATAATAAGAAAAATTCATCCAATGATATCTTCTTGAAGCCAAGATATCAACAGCTTTAGATCATTGCTCTGGTTTTATTTCCCTGTATCCTATTCTTTTAGGAGGCTCTATCCTTTTGTAGTAAATATTAAGTATATACTAAATACATTATTGTTGTTTCATGTATGTCTCCTTGCTTTTTAAAATGCCACATTCTTTTTTAAAATTTATATATTCATTTTATTTAATTTTTGGCTTTGCTGGGTCTTCATTGCTGTGTGGGCTTTTCTGTACTTGCAGTGAGCAGGGGCTACTTTCCAGCTGTGGTGTGAGGATGTCTCATTGTGGTAGCTTCTCTTGTGGAGCACAGGCTCTAGGATGCTCAGGCTTCAGTATTTGCAGCACTGGGGATCAGTAGTTGTGGCTCCTGGGTTCTAGAGCACAGGCTCAATAGCTGTGGGACTTAGGTTTAACTGCTCTGTGGCATGTGGGATCTTCTAGGATTAGGGATCATGTGGGATTTTCCCGGAACAGGGATCAAACCCATGTCTCCTGCATTGGCAGGCATATCCTTTACCACTGAGCCACCAAGGAAGCCCTCATATTATCTATATTTATATCTTACATCATATGGATACCTTTAAGTTTTCTCTTTATGACACTCTCTTGCTGTATCTGCATCCATTTACTGACCCATTTTCTTCTATAACCCAAAATAATGAAGTTGTTAAAGAGCACAAACTTCTGATGCTAGACCTAACACTCCTTTCAAAGTAAGTTTTCTTCTCCAAGCTGTAAGATACTAAAGAGATTTCTTCTTTCCTTTCAATTTCTAGCTCTTATGAAGAGTTAGAAAATATTTTTTAATTCTTCTCCTTTATATTTTACAAAAATGTTGATGTCTTGAGTTTGCTCCACAAATAAAATAATTTGAAATATTGAGATACTAACACAAAATTTAAAGAAAATCACCTTTTAATAGTACACCTAGAAGACCAACAATTCCACTCCCCAAACAACTGAAAACAAGTGAAATACCTGTATATGAATTTTTTAGTAGCACTGTTTGCAAATAGCAAAAAGCTGGAAACAACCCAGATGTGTATCAATGGATAAATGAACAAAATGTGGTATATACATGCAATAAAGTATTATCCAGATATAAAAAGGAATAAAGGATGAATACACGCTACAACATGGAAAAGTTTCAAAAACATGCTTAGTGACATGCATGCTTAGTCATCTCCGACTCTGTGACCCTATGGATTATAGCCCAACCCCTAGCCCCCAGGCTCCTCTGTTCATGAGATTCTCCAGGCAAGAATATTGGAGTGGATTGCCATGTCCTTTTCCAGGGGATCCTCCCCACCCAGGGATCAAATCTGCTTCTTTCGCATCTCCTGAATTGGTAGTTGGATTCTTTACCACTAGCGCCACCTGGGAAGCCTGCTTAGTGACATGAAAAAGTGAAGGTAAAGTCGTTCAGTCATGTCCAACACTTTGTGACCACATGGGCTGTAGCCTACCAGCCTCCTCCATTCAAGGGATTTTCCAGGCAGGGGTACTGGAGTGGGTTGCCATTTCCTTCTCCAATGCATGCACGCATGCTAAGTCGCTTCAGTCGTGTCCGATCCTATGCGACCCTATGGACTGCATCCCACCAGGCTCCTCTGTCCAAGGGATTCTCTAGGCAAGAACACTGGAGTGGGTTGCCATTTCCTTCTCCCGCTTACTGACATAGCCAGGCCCAAATGAACAGTTATCATACGATTCAGTTTATATGAACTATCCATTATAGTTGGATCCATAGAGATGGAAAACCGATTGGTGTTTGCGAGAATCTACAATGGCATCACCAACTCATTGGAAATGAATTTGAGCAAACTCATGGGAGATGGTGAAGAATAGGCAATCCTGAGGCGCTGTAGTTCATGGGACTGCAAAGAGGTGGACACAATTTAGAGACTCAACAACAACAACAACAGGGTTTAGAAGGAGTAAGAAATGAGGCAGAGCTTAATGGGTACAGGATTTTCTTTTGAAATGAGAAAATATTGTAGAATTTGATATAGAGTTTGGCTTCTCGACATTGTGAATGTACTAAATGCCACTTTGTGTCCTAAATTATACACTTTAAATACATATTTAATTATGCTCTATAAAGTTTACCTCACTTTGTTTAAAAAGAGAAAAAGTATTCTCAATGCGTGTTTGGGGGTCAACATTTGTAAATAAAGACATAATAATAGCTTATGGAATCTTCTCTTTGGCAGTGCCTTGAATTTGCCTTTATTTGATAGCACTTTGTCTTCCTTCTTTTCCTTTTCTACCTTATTCCAGAGTTTATGACACAGGGAGAATGCAATAGCCTTCATTTGTTCTGGGTTATGTTTTATTGGTTAATTAATACCTGCTTTAAATTGTTTAAGATATTTGAATGTGCCTGAATTATATATTAATGGAGTACTAAACCATGCCCTGTCATGTCTTAATGCTGCCAAACAGCCTCACATTCAATAAATGTAAAGCTATTAAAACTTAAATGTTTTAGCAGTGAGGTACATACTAACTTAGGTATGATTAAATGATTAATCATTTGCTCACTGACAATCATAAATCTGCATTCTTGTGTTAGATATTATTTTCTATAATATTGGATATCTTATTTAGGCTATAGACTATTTTCTACTTCCGTTATGTTGTAAGTACTGTTTTTTCCTTCTTAAGCATCATCGGACATATGGAAGAAACATATGGTCAACCAGTTATGCTATAAAAGTCCTTGAATATTGGGCGAAAATGATCACATAATGGGTTTTAGAAAAGGTCTCTTATAAAGCCTGTAAAGGAGAACAGTGATGCTATCCAAATACAAAATTTGAAATCCATGTGTGAAATCCAGTCCCTGTCTGGGTTTTACTTTTATATCAAGAATGTAGTAAAAGTATGGACATTTCTTAATTATCCATGATTTTATGTTTCTATGAAAGTAGAGTATTTCATGAAGTATGGGCCTATTAATATTTCATAATGAATTTGGTTAACAGCCACATTGCAAAGTCCAAGAAGTCAGCAAAGTAACATTTTATAATGGAAACACTTGCAAAACTGTCTTTGGAGTCTACATTTATACTTCTGGTAAAATGATACATGATAGACAAACTATTTTATCTCATCAAACCCTCAGAATTTTCTTATCTATAAAAAGGGGAAGATATGCAAATCCAAGATTGTTGTAACAGTTACATAAATTCATATATAAAGTCTACCCACTGCCCAATTCCATAACCACTTCTCGATCCTTACCTAAAAAATCCCACTCTTCTTTCTTTATATTCAAATGTAAATATGATTGCATTCAGGTGAAAAGTTTAACTTAAAAAATTAAAGTTTTTTAATTTACTTAAAATTAAAATTAAAATTAATTTACTTAAAATTAAAAGTTTTTTAATTTACTTAAAAAATTAAAGTAAATATGATTGCATTCAAGTGAAAAGTTTAACTTAAAAAATACAGAATAATGTTAAATGATCTATAATACAGTATCAGTGAAAAGCTCAGTAATGTTTTTTGAATCTTGGTGACATCTATAAATTTTGTGTGAAAGTGAAGTCATTCAGTCGTGTCTGACTCTATTGTGACCCCATGGACTGTAACCTACCAGGCTCCTCAGTCCATAAAATTTTCCAGGCAAGAGTACTGGAGTGGGTTGCCATTTCCTTCTCCAGGGTTCTTCCCAACCCAGGGATTGAACCTGGGTCTCCCGCATTGCAGGCAAACGCTTTACCATCTAAGCCACTAGGGAATACCTATAAATTCTGTATAGAAAAACTAAATGATGTGTGAGTGTCTCAGATTCTAGCCTCTGACCGATAATCTCCTCAATTCAACCTGAGTTTCTAGATGATTTCTTCTTATAGTAAAGTCTTTAAATACCTCTATATTTTAATGACTACCAAATTTACCTCAGCTGTTCCCCAGACTCATATCCAGCTACATGTTTGATTTCTCAATGTAGCTTTGTAATAGGCATCTCAATGTTAAAGTTAATATCTTGACTCCCTAGATTCCATCCCAGTGGTCTCTCCTCTCAGTAAATGTCAATACCACTCAACTAGTTGCTAAGTCTCAAAACTTTAGAATCATTTTCTATTTCAATATTTCATTTACAACCATTACCTGAAACACCAGGAAATCTTGTTGCCTACTTTCTAAATATGTCCAGAATCTGACTGCTGCTCACCAACTTCACTGTCACCATGGCATCACAAACTACCACCATTGTTTTGTGAGAGACTCCTGGCTTGTCTTTGAGCTTCCATTCTCATATCTCTCTGTGGTCTATTCATCACATAATAGACAATGAACATTTTAATAGTTATGTCAGGTCATACAAGTTATCACTCAAAACTATATAGCTTGCCACTGCTCTTAAAAGTAACAGAAAATGTCCTTAAAAGGCCAAATAATCCCTGGATGCTTCTTAATCTTATCTTTTCTCTCCCTAATCCACTGCACTTCAACCACAGTGGACACCATATGGTTGTTCTTCAAATAGCACATGATATTCTTGCCTCAGGACATTTGCCCATAGCCTTTCTTTTGCTTGAAAAGACTTTCTTCAATATATTCTCAAAGATCAGTCCCTACTTCTTTCACATTTTTGTTTAGATATCCCATCTTTTATATTAGGAATTCTATGACTACCTTTCCTAAAATTATGTTTCTTATCTCTATTTTTAGTTAGTTTTGTGTGTCAACTTGGCTAGGCTATTATGCCCAGTTGCTTGGTCAGGTGCCCTTCTAGATGTTGTTGTGAAAAATATTTTTTAGATGTTATTAGCATTTATATGGTAGACTTTAAGTAAAGCAGATTACCCTTCATAACATAGGTGGGCTTTATCTAATCAGTTGAAGGCTTTAAGAGACAAGATTAAGGTCTCCCTAAGATGAAATTCTTCCTCAACTATCTTCAGACTTAAAACCCCAATATAAACTTTTTCCAGAACGTCCAGCCTGTTAATCTTCCTTGCCGATTTTCACTTAGCACTCAAAATCAAATGAATCATTTCCTTAAAATCTTTCCCTAAGAAACCTATTTTGATATCGGTGTCAATAAAGATATAAGTTTATCTTATTGTTTCTGTTTCTCTGGAGAACTCTTGCTGACAGACTCTGTTTATTCACTTATTGTCAGCCTCCTGCATTTGAAGATAAGCTCAAGAAGGAAGAAGTATTCACTATCTTCACTGTTTTAACTCTAGTTCCTTAAAAGATTTTTGGCAAATATATTGTTGTTCAGTTGCTAACTCATGTCCAGCTCTTTGTGACGCCATGGACTGCAGCACTCCAGGATCCTCTGTCCTCTGCTATCTCCTGGAGTTTGCTCAGTTTCACATCCATTGAGGCAGTGATGCTATCTAGCCATCTCATCCTTTGCTGCCCCCTTCTTTTGCTTTCAGTCTCTCCCAGCATCAGGGTCCTCTGTGTGTGTGTGTGACATTGGGGGGCGGGTATACACACACACATACATACATGTGTATATGTCTGTTTATCATATTTTATTTATCCTACCATTTACAACCTAGACAAAACTGGAGGGCATTATGCTAAATGAGATACGCCAGACAAAGAAAGGCAAATACTGTGTGGTCTCACATTGTAGAATATAAAAAAGTAACACTGAATTCACAGAAACAGAGACTATAGAATGGTGGTTGCCAGGAGCTTGGAAGTGAGGGAAACAGTGAGATATTGGTCACATAGAACAAACTTTCAGTTATAAGATGAATAGCTCTGGGAAGCTAATGTACAGCATGTTGATTACAGTTAATAATAATATAGTATATACTAGAAATTTTCTTAGAGAGTGGATATAAAATGCTCTTACCACATACAAAAAAAATAATGACTATGTGAGATGATAGATGTGTTAATTAACTTGATTATAGTAATCATTTCATAATATATACATATGTCAAATCCCATTGCACCCTTCATATAAACCTTTATCAATTACACCTCAATAAAGCTGGAAAAATAATGAAATAATCAAATTGTTTTTAATAATAAATAAAATGTATTTTTAACCAACTGCACATCTGTTCCCCATTCCACATGCTAGTACATTAGGAAAACAAAGGGAGTTTGTCTCATTTTTGTTCATGGGCCTGTATAAACCCCATTGACTTCTACTCACCCAGTTCTCTTTCCACCACTCATAGGGCTATGTAGGCTTTACTTCTGCTGCATCCCTTGCAATTCCAAAATTAATCATCTTCTTGGCCTTATTGGAGCACTGATGTTTAGAGGGTCACACAAGCTTTAGCTGATCTTTCCCTCCATTTCCCTCCAGCATAATGTTTTGTTTGGGCAATGCTATTTACTGAAAAGTAGGAGAAAATTGGTATAGGAGGAAAAACATTTAAATCTGGGTGCTAAAAATGATTGTTTTTAGAATCCAAAAAATTGGTAATAGGGGAAGAAAAGCTGTCCTTCATAGAAGTCCTCTTAGTAAAACCTTCTATCCTAAACTTATATTTTCCATCCCAAAGTTCAAACTTCTACCCCTTCATCATCTGGAGAACACATCCCACTCCATGCTCACAAAGATATATCACTTGACTCTCAGCAGTACATTTCTCAGGTCCTAAGTTCTTCATTCTAGACAATCATTATGAAGAAGCCAGCAGCTGCAGGCTTTAACATCCCTTGAGACCTCTTGACCAGTTTTAAATAAATATATGCATTGTTCATTCCTTCAGCAGCCATCTTCTTATGTGTAATTATTAGACAAATTGCTGAATGAAGGAGGTTAGAGTTACTGAGTATATCTGTGTTCATGCACATATGCACTTCAATACCTGTTTCAAAGAGTATATTTCACACTACACTGAAGAAGAAAAACAATTTTCTAAAATCAACATCATCTCCAAAAATACCATCTTGGATCTACAAAGAAGACACAAAGAATTTCACATTGTTTTGCAGACTTGAATTCTCTCTTGCTTGCTCTGGCTTCCAGTCTAGTCCAGGTGTCTATGGATACATAAGTAAAACCTATTACCAGACTCATAGCAACATAGACACAATGCTCTTGTCAAAGAACACAGACATACTTATTTACTTAAGTGAGTGAAGTGTCGCTCAGTCATGTCCGACTCTTTGCAACCCCATGGACTGTAGCCTACCAGGCTCCTCTGCCCATGGAGATTCTCCAGGCAAGAATACTGGAGTGGGTTGCCATTTCCTCCTCCAGGGGATCTTCCCAACCCAGAGATCAAACCCTGGTCTCCTGCATTGCAGGCAGACACTTTACCCTCTGAGCCACCAGGGAAGCCCTATATACTCACAGTCTTGACTAAATGTTTGCAAACTCAGGGTTTAGTGTTGTTTTGTTTTCCTTTAATCCAGAAAAGAGAACCAAATATCCATACCCTGGGGAAAAAAATTAAAACCAAGGAGTGAGAAAACAGTAAAAATAGTTAACTTTGCCGGAAATAAAGAAAGCATTATATGGCTATGTCAAGACAGCTGTAAGGGGATTTCTGAAGTGTCTAATTACCCTGTAGCCAGTTGGGGAGGCATCCTATAAAACAAAGTCAGCACCAGGGTCCCTTCTTTTCTGTATAGTGTGAATTCCTCAGATGAGAGAGATAGGGCATATAGGGGTGGTGTGGGGTACAGGGAACCACCTTAGTTATGTTCTTCACAAAGGCAGTCATATTCATTTTGTGTGAGAGAATGACATCTCTTGCAAGCTCTGTACATGAATGAAAAATCTATGAGATAAAAGGTAATTTTTATTTTATTAAAGTCAGTTCTGGAAGATAAAGTTGGAGGTTGAATATGTTCATATGGCGATTGCATGGTTCAAAATTGTCTGATGCATCTTTCTTCTTAACTCTGAACAAGGAAAGAATAAAAGTAGTATGATATTTTTAATTAAATGGTAGCCATCCAGGATAACTTTCCTTAAAAGAAATGCTGTTTTTAAGAAGCTATGAATCATCCCTTGACTTGTGCTATAAACACCAGCTTCCAGTCTGTCTCAGAATTCTAGCAGGCCTGGCTGGACATCATAGGGAGAGTTGGGAAGCATATTTGTCATGACACCCATCTATAATGTATCCTGCAAAATATCAGAAAGGCTGGAAGTGAGTATCAAAATGCTATTATCACACCTATTTGTAAATTGTTCACTCTACTTCTGTGTATCAGAATTCGTTTTTTATTTTACACTAGATCTTATCAGTTGGAAAGGTGAGTTCATTTTGGAAAGGTACACGTGAACTTTCTCTCAAAATTCTTTCAAAATTTGTGGAGAATCATTTATTTTGCTTACATTTTAGAAAAATATGGTCCCTACTCTTAGTCTTTTTAAAAAAGAATGAAGGACTGCAACATATAATAATTGGACACAAGTATTCAGTAAAGAACCTGTCTACCAATGCAGAAAACCTAAGAGATGTGAGTTCGATCCTTGGGTCAATACTATCCCCTGGAGAAGGAAATGGTAACTCACTTCAATATTCTTGCCTGGGAAATCCCGTGGATAGAAGAGCCTGGCATGCTACAATCCACAGGGTCACACAGAGTCGGACATGACTGAAGCAACTTAGCCTGCTTGACACCAATCAATATCAATATATTATATTGTCCCAATCTACTGTTGTGGAAAGTGAAGTAGAGATGGAGTCAAAATTGGAAAGGATGTAATATCTAGGTGAATACAAATAATGGTGCTAAATGTCTTCCAAGAGCTTTCATTCATTCATTCTCCCATTCAACAAGTGGTATTAAGTGTCCAGCATGCCAGGCACTGTTCTTAGCACATGGAACAGTAGTGGAAGAATAGCCCCAAGGCTAACACTGACAATCTTTTCATTTTAGTTCAAGTCACTCAGCTAACAAGTGGCAGAGCCAGAATTTGATCCCTGATCTGTCTAGAATTCAGGGTCTGTATGTTAATTCTTTTCTTTATCCCAAACAATATTCCTCTTAATGAACAGCATATGTTTAATTATAAATGCTCAAATCTCTGAGTTAAATATAGGGCTAATTTTTCTAATATTTTATGTTAACAAGTCTCCAAAGAGTACTGTAGAGACATATATTCTCAAGGGACTGAGAGTGGTTTCTGTCTATTACATTCACCCCTAGATTTTTTACACTTTAATTTTCATGAAAATAGAAGTGGCTTCTGAACAGTGTACATTGTTTGACTTCTTGTGGTTTTATCTTTTGCAACTCCAAGGGAGAAGCTATTCTTTTTATACTTTCTGGAAGAGATTTAAAAGAAACTTCAACTATTGTGGAATTAATTAGAAAAGTAATCTTCACAATGACTCATTTGCCACTAAGAACACTTTTAAACTATAGTGTCATGATCTTTAATGTAATTCAAAATAAGTGTTAAAACATTTATAATAAAAATACACTGTTTCTCAAAAGCATATATTCTATAGTGATCATTTTAAAATGTTCATGACATCAATTATGTTTTGTCATGATGAAATATATAATATATCAGGCTTCATTAGGACAAAGCAGAGAGATAGCCCCAAATTGTGAAAGTGAAGATGATTTTCTTCTGCCTTAATAGCCTTAATTGCAGGATACAATATGATATAGCTGCTCCTCTCTTCAAAGTTCCATTCCATTGTCTGTCTACAAGCTGTCACACCATGCCTGCTGCTTGACTGGTATGTCACTTGATCCTGTTCCACCTGAACAAATTTATGGCAATATGTGCTTAATGTACCTTTTTTGTACTAAAATATAAATTGCCTGTGTGCTACTTAATTAGGACTATTTTAAGCTTATTGGTTTAAACTTATTTACTATAACACATGTAATAAATTCTCTACCTGTATAAATAAAATGAAACTAATGTCCAGAATTGACATTTTTCTTGGGAAAGACCTGGAGATATGCTTTTTATATTTGAAAAATAGAAATGTTGTGATGACTAGAACAAGACAGCAGATTCTGTAAGCAGGTAACTACAAAGAAAAACAAAATCTTAATTTGAGTGGTACATGGGGTTTCTAAATAATGACAACAAAATGAATCAAACTAACCACTGAAAAATGGCAAAACTTCACCAGTGAAATATAAATGATTGATTTCAATACATTCTCTAACAGTCTCTTTAAAAATTCTAGCTTTTAAATAATTCACTCAACACTTTGAGTTTTTGTTACTTTCTTCTTTTCTATTCAAAAACATCATGAAAATCATTACTGTCTAGAACCAAAGTTAAGCTCAAATTTACTGTTTCTTGCAGCAAAAGTATGATTATGATTTATCACGATGCATAAAAAGAGCAGTTCTTTTTTCATATCATCCTCTCTATCTGCTAACTTGACAAATGACAATGATTTAAATTATCAATAGAAAGCAATGAAAGTGTGCATAGCATAAACATTTCGCTTTACACTGTTTTGCCATAGAAAACAACATTTGGCAGTTATTTATAGTGTTCACTATACAGTTGTGTATTTGTAGGAGTGCACTATTCCGAGGCAGAAAAATGACTTGATAAGAAACATAAATAAGAATTAATTTGGAATGCATCAGAGAGAGAGAGGCTATGAGGCAGAAAGCAGTGGCTAGCCCCTAATAATTCTGAAGAATTATGAGAGCCGTCAAACCAATCCACTCTCATTTGAAAGTGGCAGTCCTGGCAGATTGAAATTGGGTAGGCATACTTTATCATCACTTCTGATTATCTCTTTCACTAAATGTTCATCAATAAGTTTAGAAAATTTAACTTTTCTAAATTTAAATTTAAGAATCTAAAATTAAATTAAAATCTAAATAGTGGAGACAGTTTGGTTAGTGCAGGCCTACCTTCTAACATAGCTATTGATGATGGCCTTTATTTTAGGCCAATAGGAATTGTATTGCTTCACATTTCATCATAAACTCAGAAGACGGGAAACTGCACACATTTTTTTATGTTTGCAGTTGACACTGAGCTTTATCTTTGTATGTGGTAAATGGGCAGAAATGGGGAAACAGAATAACTGATGATTTGGAGGTAGGGAAAGAGGAACTTGGAGACAAGAATCACTTGAAAAATGGTATGAGGAAAGAATCAAACATCAGTTTTGATAATGATTCTTTCTTTGATTATAACTGCTGTGAACAGTATGATATTTAAATAAACTAATAAGCAAAGCACAACTGGTGATATGGTCTTTCAACAAGGTATAGTGCATATGAGATAGATTTTCTGGAAGAATCAGACAACAAAAGTCATCTGCTCTTCCTTCATGGTCACACTGCCTACCAATCACTTCTCAGTAATATGTATTAATAGCTTACATGTGTGTGTGCGTGCTCAGTTGTGTCTGACATTTTGTGACCTTATGGACTGTAGCCAACCAGACTTCTTGGCCATAGAATTTTCCAGGCAAGAATACTGGAGTGGGTTGCCGTTTCCTATTCCAGGGGATCTTCCTGATCCAGGGATTGAACCCACTTGTCCTGCATTGGCAGGTGGATTCTTTACTACTGAGTCACCCGGGAAGCCCTGATGTAACTTTAACAAGGCTCTTAGAGATAGTTTAACATTTTTCACTACAGAATTTCCTGAATATCACACTTTAAAATGTTTCCGGTATGTGGTATGAGTTGAATCGTGTCCCCCAAAGGATGTGCTCAAGTTCTAACCCTGATGCCTGTAAATGTGACTTTATCTGGAAATAAGGCCTTTGAAGATGTAACAATGTCAAGATAAGGTCATGATGGAGCAGGGTGGACCTTAAACCCAATAAAGCTGGTGTTCTTATAAAAAGAGGGCAGAGACAGAAAAGACAACACCATGTGATGATAGAGACAGAGGTTAGAGTTGCAATCTACAAACCAAGGAATGCCAAAGATTTTCAGCAATTGCTGTAAGCTAGAAAGAGGCCAGGAAGAATATCCTTCCCTAGAGCCTTCACAAAAAAAGCATAGCTTGCTAACACCTTGACCTCATACTTCTAGCCTCCAGCAGTGTGAGAGGATAAATTCTGTTGTACTAATCCACTGTATTTGTGATAATGTGTCACAGCAACCTTAGGAATCTGCTACAGTATATCATCAATAAAAGAAAGGTCAAAAAAAGTTGTTTTCTGTCCAATGGATGTAAATGAATATTTACACTTGATATACATTTGTAGGTGACCTGTTGGGGGTGTCATAGTAAGTCACAGAAACAGACTTTCTGTTCAAAAGAAAAGCACTGATAAAGAAATAGTAATGGGCTGCATAGAAGTACTGACTTCTGTGCATATGAGCACATCCATTCTTAATGATCATGGCTGTCATCTTGCTAAAATTAATCTTTCAAGGGTCTCTGTATTGGTTAAAAAGCCTTTGCTGACTTCTTTTTGCTTACCAAAGGGTGACTCTCTATTCTTTAGCATGGCACACACGCGCTTTCCCAGTCTGACTTATTTCTAATATTCTAGTCTCATATTGTGTTGTGCTCAAGTGGTGTCTATATTCCAGCTGCACTGTGTTACATCATTCTTCAATACATCTTGTACTTACTTGCCTTTGAATCTTAATTTGTGCTGTTTCTTCTGTTCTCTAGTAACTAAAACTCAATCCCAGTCATTCAAAGATAATCTCAAATGCAACTTTTCATCATGAAGCCTCCCCCAATCCTCCTCATTGTAATTTTTTTCTATCACTATTCTCATCATGCTTTGAAATTCCATTAGAGAACTTAATTCAATGCTCTAAATTTATAACTATTTTATGCATATTTGTACCTTAAATATTTTAGATAAGATGGTGTTTATTATATTACTTTACAGACTCCTAAAAGTAAAATATGCTGGCTATCTGAAAACTGGTAAACATGAAATATTTTGGCCTAAAAAAAACTGAAAAATTTGAAACACACATCACTGTTTGAGAAAGTTTGATCAGTTACTAATAAATGAGAGAGTGAATGAATGATCAAATGAAGAATTGATATAAAACTGAATGTGGTAGTAATTTACAATATGACTTAAAAATAAAGAAATGGATATCTATTTTACTTTTTGGTAATTTTATTCAGAAACATTATAGTAAAAGTCATAATATTAAGGTTTGAAAGCTTATTTTTAAAGAAATGTGAATTTCAATTAGAGTCTTTGATGTCAGGGAAATATTGATTTTCTAAAAAGAGTTTTACTTTGGACTAAATATATTTATGTGACTCTTAGTACTTAATAAAATTAGCAAATAATTACAAATCAACATAAGTAAAGACACTGATGCTGGGAAAGACTGAAGGCAGGAAAAGAAGGGGACGACAGAGGATCAGATAGTTAGATGGCATCAGCCACTCAATGGACATGAGTTGGAGCAAACTTTGTGAGACGGTGAAGGAAAGGGAAGCCTGGTTGCTGCCGTCCATTGGGTCTCAGAGTAGGACGCAACTGGGCAACAGCAACAACAACATAAGTAAAAATAAAAGTGCATAAATTAAATAGACAAGTGTCTTACATGAGAAGAACTATTTTATGAAAACAGAATCCTGTTTTCAGCTTCATGAAGATAATACTTTTTAGATGTCTGGAAGATCTAGATACAAATAACAGAATCAATGTGAGTTTTTTATAAAATTGAATTAGATTTTGTAAGTTTAGACTATTACACTAGCCATATAACTCTTGATGCTTACTAAATATGAGCTTCTATGAGTTGTTCATAGAATTTATTAATAAAATATATGGTATTTGATGATTTTCAAAGAAAAATGTACCGTTTAGAGATAGAAAATGTTTAATTTATGAAATTGCTATAATTACCCTGATTTAGCTTCCATAGTGGCTCAGAGGGTAAAGCATTGGCCCACAATGCGGGAGACCTGGGTTCGATCCCTGAGTCAGAAAGATCCTCTGGAAAAGGAAATGGCAACCCACTCCACTACCCTTGTCCGGAAAATCCCACGGATGGAGGAGTCCAGTAGGCTACAGTCCACCGGGTCACAAAGAGTCGGACACGACTGAGTGACTTCACTTTTCACTTTACTAACATAGTAAGTTAGTGGCAGATTTCTAATTATGGTTACCTTAGCCCTGTCTGGATTCTTCACCATGGAGACAAATGGCCCTTTTCCTAAAGGTAAGAGGTATATATGAACAAGCTGCATTTTTTCTGTAAGGCTCATATTGAAGTCATATAAAAAAGTCCATATGGTGAACTGAGTTTTTGTTCTGTTTTATTTCTGTCCCTAATGAGATTGTATCAGAAAGTGACCTTTATTCTTAGAAGGAAAGTTGCCTTTGTAGGTTAAGGGTAGGTTTTTTCAAAAGGGTTGCAGGGGGAGGTGGGCCAAAGTGCAAAATGAGGTCATCTTACGTCTCCTTCTCTTTGAACATCCGACTTTCTATGGTGGAGAATTCTACTGTCCGGGAAATGAGAGTCAGTCATACCCCTTCTGTTTTAAGGGTTTGCAGAAAAATTGTACCCACCCCTGATGCAGTGGGGACAGCTCGAGGGAAAGAGTGAGAGAGGGGAGAGATTTAATGGACTCCAGTCCTGGTTCTGGCAGGACTCCAAAATGGCAGCTTGACTTTCGATGATTAACTATTTACAGGTCCCAAATAAATAGTGGTATGCAGTCTTGGCACTCCAAGCAAGAGAACACCTTTGGCCCAAAGTTCGCTGAGGAAAGGAGCTCATGCTTATTCAACAACAGATGGTAACATGTCCATATAGCATCTAACGGGGGAATTAAGAGCAAATGAGTGGAAAATAGAAGAAATATTTAGTCTAAACTAAGGCGCAAGGTGTTCCAACAATGGCTGCTGTCCAGCAATGGAATGCATACCTCATTAAGCTGTGAACTCCCTATCACAGAAATAAGTCTAGGAAAACCCAGGTAACTATCTGTCACAAACACGTTTGGATTTCAGAATCCATTTTCAGCAAGTACTTATTCAGTGCCTAATGTGGGCTAACCCATGTCTTAAGGGCTAAACTCATTGCCATGGACAAAGCAAAACACTGTCATGAATATTATACTCTAGACAGAGAATAGGAAAACCAATGAACACAAATAAACAGATATAATTTAGCAATAAGTGTTACAAGGGAAAATGAAGCATGATGAAAGGATTAGGAAGGACAATCTGGGAAGATCAGTTTTTCTGACAACTTGTGCAGTAACTAGTGGGAGATCGTAACTCCTTCTAAACTATGATAAGAAATATGAAACTTGTATTAATAGAAATTGAAAACACATGGTGGGAGGGGAGGCTCCATGATTTTTAATTTCTCTTTGAACTCTGTTGTCCAACTCTCCAGTTTTCAATTCTCAAACTTTGCCTCCTTAATATGAAGATACAAATGTTATTTTACATAATTTAAAATGGGAAAACTATAAAAATTAAAAATGGATCAAGTATTTTAGTATAATTTTATATGACATGGAATGAATTGCTCTGTTATTAAATTTCCCACTGACTTTTTAATTTTTTAATTTGAAAAATGTTTTTAGAAAAGAGAGAGGTTATTGTAATAAATTTCGTGTTCTCATTAGCCAGATAAACAACAATCAAACTCCGCCAACCTTATTTCATCTGTAGCCCTTCCCGCTTTAACTCCACCCCAGGTAACATTGAAACAATTACCAGATATCAGATCATTCCATCCTTAAAAACTTCAAAATGTAAAAACTTTTGAAACATAACATCATTAACATTCCTAAAAATATTAACAACCATGTCTTAATCAAATGCTTAGTGTTCAAATTTTACCAGATATCTGCTAAATATTTTAGTAGAATTGATTTATTTGAATTAGTATCTCAATGGTTTTCTCATTGCTTTATTTTGCTATGTTACAGTCTTTCAATTTATTTATTTTTTTTAATTTCAATTTATTATTGATAAAATTGTGTGCTTTGTCTTGTTATCCCCCACACTCTAGATTTTTACCTTTCTATCTTCATGGTTATCATCTATTTCTCTTTATCCTGCATTTTCTGGAATCTGGAAGTTATGCGTAGGAGTTTGATCAGATTGAGTTCAAATTTTAGGGGTACCCAGCCATAATTAAGACTCTCTCTTCTGGACACATGCTCATTTGAACCTCTCCCTACCTCGTGAATCTAAACCTTTGCAAAAGATGCAATCTCAGACTGAAAATAAACTGGGAAAATTCAGAGAGCAGCTGAGAATTGCTCTTCACTCAGCTGGGTCTGCAAAAATGCCCAGTAATTGTGCTTCATTAGTGTCTTCATTATCACAACCAATATTCATTTGGAAAATGTTATCTGTATAATGGTCAAAATTAAACTGTTGAAAAAATGCTATCCTTGGCCTTTTAAACTCTATTATTGAAAAATCATAGATGATTGTTGTTGATGCCTTTGGAGAGTCATGCTATTCTTTAATTCTGATTTCTTTTTTCTGTAACCCTCCATAAACTTCTTCTGAGTGTCAATTTTCCTTAAAATCTTACCTTCAATGCAGTTTCTCCACAATCAGATTGATATACAGACTATATTCTCCTTCATGAAAGGGATATTTTATAATTTGTTTTTTGTTATTGAGAAAACACAGACGATAAACAGATGAGTATTGAAATGGACTATTAACTTTCCTTTTTTCTTTTTCTCAGTGGTTTTCAATAGCAACAGCTGGCTAATGATAGCATATATTAGCCCTCTGTTTTTAGATACGTACAAGTCAAGATAGTTTTATTACTTTGCATTTTTTTCCTAAGAAAGTGATAGGGATAAAAGCACCTAAATTTGCCCTTTTCTCTCACTTCACATGGTTGTTCATTTCTGTCTTATTTCAGAATTGCTTTTCCATTGTGCTATTTCTCTCTCCCTGACCTACTGTTTTAAAATAATAAACACTAATTGATCTACATTCTATGACATCAACTATTTCTAATCTAGGATGTTCAAATAAGTAGTTTTCCTTAATTTGTGGATAATTATAATCCTTCTATTAACTCAATTTTCAATTTGATTTCTTCATACCTTCCCCCTCTGTGACTCTGTATTCCTCAGCAATCTTTACAATTCAACAAAATATTCAGATGAAAGGGAAAAAAACGAGGCTTAAGTTCACTTGTTTTATTTCTATATTCTTGGGGCTATTTTGAATTAAAGAAGTCAGTGTGCTTATTATTTCCAAAAATATACTTTGTTTGTTTCCAATCACTAAACAAACAAACAAAAAAACCCTGAATTATTTCTCTTTTAAAAAATACAAAGCTGTACAATGGGAGTTTTAAATGTATCCAACTAAATATGTATGCATTGTTTTTGCTCTCTATGGTATATATTATCACTTAAAACCTAAGCTTTTCTTTGCTCCTTTACTTAACAACTTCAAAAAAAAATTATTGCATACTTATTCTGTGTCAGACACTATATTGTATTAGGAATGCAACAAGTAAGAAATAAGTTTTTATTTTTTTACCTTTAAATATGGTTGAATTCTATAAAGAGTTAAGAAATGAACAAGCAACTACTTTCTGTTGTTCAGAAATTATTTCATTCTGAAATAATTCATTCCAATCTCTTTTGCAATGAACACAATTTGTTCTGACTGTCACTTGTAGAAAAACTATAATGTCTAAAAAGGAACATGTACAGTTTCTCAATTATTCATTTATATCCGATTTGCTCTTGGATTCACTTACAGATTTTCAGTTGATCAGTCGTGTGTGGTACTGAAAACCACAAGGCACTGAAGAAAGTGAAAAGCCAAAAATATGCAAAGCTGCTCATGGAGTTTTCTCTGCAATATGTTTGAAACTTTACACGATTGCATACCTAAGAATCAGAATTGTGTTATGTGCAACTTAGAGAGAAGTGGTACTTTGCATTCTTGATGCCGGCTGATAAGTGTGTGCTTCATGGTGGGAACATACAAATGGGAGACTATCAGCAACATAGCTGTGAGAAGAGTTCTCTTGCAACTCTACTAGTCACCCCCAGTGTCGTTTCCCCGCTTCCTACCTCCAAGCCCACTACCAGCCTTGCTCAGACCAAAACTGAATCTACATGGGTGCAAGGAGTGAATATCTTCCTTTTTATAGCCTTCACACAGTCTTCATAAATGTGCACACAGATTGCATTAGTGAGTTTGAAGTTTAAAATATGACCCAAAACACATTCTAATATTCAGTTGCAGATTTTCTTCCATTATTGCAGAGCCTGTAACAAAAAAACTCAATATGATCTATTATAAGATTTTTCTCAGTGAGTCAGTGGACTGAGAACTTGGCTCTCATTCCTCTTTAAGATGTACCAGCATTCTCTTCTGCACTGTTGTTTCTTCTTTCATTCTCTCTTCCCAACAATTCCTGGTGAATGAATCTCCAGACTATCATAAAGTCATAGAAAATTACAAGTAAAGACCTAAGAGATCACATTTTCCATTCCCTTTACTTCAGAGATGGAACTGAGACTTAGTTTTCTATAATTTAAAAGGTATTTGGACCTAAACACAGTGTTCATAAGAAATATGAATGTGATTAGGAGGCGAGCTTCCAGACAGAATGATATTCTAGAATGGTCTGCAAGTGCTTGCTGGTAATTAGGCAGCTGGCATATTGCTTAATCTCCAAGTCAAGTTTAGGTTTTCTCTTCTTACTTTAAAAAGAAATATTCCTCTAAAGGGACCGTGGGTTTTTGACACAGTTAAAGAAATAGCTGCTGCTAAGTTGCTTCAGTCATGTCCAACTCTGTGCGTCCCCATAGACATCAGCCCACCAGGCTCCCCCGTCCCTGGGATTCTCCAGGCAAGTACATTGGAGTGGGTTGCCATTTCCTTCTCCAATGCATGAAAGTGAAAAGTGAAAGTGAAGTCGTTCAGTCATGTCTGACTCTTTGCGACCCCATGGACTGCAGCCCACCAGGCTCCCCCATCCATGGGATTTTCCAGGCAAGAGTACTGGAGTGGGGTGCCATTGCCTTCTCCATAAAGAAATAGAGATGAAAATAAAGGACTATTTTTTAGCAAAATTATATAATTAACTTTAAAAATCACTTATCTACACTGCTCTCCAAAGCAGGTACCCTTTTCCTCTTACCATGGTCATGGTCATCCTTCTGAAAAAGACTTTGAAACACAAGAGCATCAACAGTCAATATCTTGCCAAATACAGAATCAGGAATCAAATAGACTTATGCCTGAATTGTTTTATGCAATCTGCATACATGGTGCTCTCCTGCCATGACTTGCACCCTAAATGTTTGCCTGAAATGGGAAATAGTTTTAGAGAGATGAGAGAAGACTGTGTTCACATTTTACATCTCATTAGATTAAAATTATCCTTACTATTATATTTTATAAAAAGTTACTTTTGTCATTTTGGAAAGTCTTAGAGTTTTTCTTCTTTATCATTTCAAGAAGAGTTCTGTATTTTAATTCTTTATTTTCTTTATCAGTCTTGAGGGAGAGAGGTCCTCATTTGTTTTTATATTTGGCAGAGAAATATCGACATTAGATTTAGAATATGTTGAAATCACTGTTAAATGGAATAAATGCATTAGTTAGATATTATCAGACAGGCTTCTATAATAGACCAGAAATAACAGTGGTACATAGAAGAATTTTGGAGGAAGCAATCCATAAGAGATACAGAGTACCAGCATGTCACCTAGGTACTTTTGGTATGTCTGCTCTAAAATACCTACTTGGAACTCATGATTTCTATATTCCTAAAAGAAAGAAAGGTAGTAAAGATAGGAAATCAAGACAGGTGCTTCTCATAAGTGCCAAGTTGCTTCAGTTGTGTCTGATTCTGTGCAACCCCATGACTGAGCCCACCAGGCTCCTCCGCCCATGGGATTCTCCAGGTAAGAATACAAGAGTGGGTTGCCATACCCTTTTAGGGGATCTTCCCAGTCCAGAGGTCAAACCTGCATCTCTTGAGTCTCCCACATCCGCAGGCAGGTTCTTTACCACTAGCGCCACCTGGGAAGCCCTGGCACAAGAAGAGCAGTCCGCTCTAAGAAGTTTCCCCAGAAATTCCACACATTCTTTCATTCCTATATTATTGGTCAGAAAATTAGTCACATGGAAGCATATGGTTGCAAGGCAAGTTGGGAACTGTGGTCTTTCATCTGTGATTGTATAATGATTGATATTTTCAAATTTCCTATTTGTTAATAAAAGGAAATAGATTCTATGGCTGGAGTTTCAGTTCACATCTTGTCTAAATGTTATTTTTGATATATAAGCAAATAATATTTGTCATTCTGTTTTCTTCGAATTCACAAAGGTCAAATTCCCTTATAAAGTAAAGTAAATAAATAAACTTAAATTCCTTAATGCACACAGCTAAACAAGCACTTACTGAACACTTAGTTACAATCTAAAGTCAGTCCTTGGCCACAGGGATCAAAGATGAATTATTATCTATCCTCCTCTCAAAAATCTATAGCTTGGTGAAGACGGAAGAAATATAATCTCATGATGTTAGACAATGTGGCTATACAAAGAAGGAAATGTCATGTAAATACAGAGTGGGCAGGGGAAGGTACTAGAAAAATTCATCAGAGGCACTGAAATTTGATCTGGACTCAGAAGATTGAGATTTAGGATTTCACTGTAAATCAAGAGGAGAACAAGACAGATAGAAGTAATAGATATTCAAAACCTCTTTGCATATCTATTTATGTTCAAAATGTAACAATGGTTCAATACTTGAAAATGTGATGTGAGTGGATACAAGGATCTAGATCAGGGTCATTAAACATCAGCCCATTGCCAAATCTGACCTGTGGCCTGTTTTGGATAAATATAAAGTTTTATTGGAACACAGCCACACCCATTGCTTACATATTGACTGTGGCTCCTTTCACTCTACAACAGCAGGCTTAAGTGGTTGCTGCAGAGACAGTATAGTGTACAAAGAGGAAACTATTTCCTGTTCGGCCTTCTGTGGAAAAAGTTTGCTGACTCCTGATCTAGATTAAAAACATGTTCACAGGTATGAGGAATGATCTGATTGTTTCAACAATGAGTCAAAATGTAGATACCAAACCGTCCCAAATTCCCTGGATGTAGCTACAAAGCAAAGCAAGGTGGAAGGTTGAATGTGGTAGATATACTATAGTCAGGAGAGTTTAATAAACTATCTTGGTATCTTAAAAGGAATGATTACCATTGTACCCCATCTAAAAATGGCAAATGTCCTAGATTTTACCTTTCTCACTTTGCTGTACCAAGGAATTTACATATTATACTGTTTAAAACTCAGAAATGACAGTCATGGACTTCATACCCTGTAGTCATGTGTGAATGTGAGCGTTGGACCATAAAGAATGCTGAGTGGCAAAGAATTAATGTTTTTGAACTGTGGTGTTGGAAAAGACTCTTAAGAGTGTCTAGGACTGTGAGGAGATCAAACCAGTCAATCGGAAAGGAAACCAACTCTGAACATTCATCAGAAGGACTGATGCTGAAGCTGAAGCTCCAATATTTTGGCCAACTGATGTGAAGAGCTGAATCATTGGAAAATATACCGATGATAAGAAAGGTGGAGGCAGGAGAAGGGGACAACAGAGGACGAGATGGTTGGATGGCGTCACCAACTCAATGTACATGAGTTTGAGCAAGCTCCAGGAGATGGTGAAAGACAGGGAGGCCTGGCGTGCTGCATTCCATAGGGTCTCAAAGAGTTGGACACAACTGAGTAACCGAACAACAAAGCGCTATAAGAAAGAACTTCCTTGGTGGCTCAGTGGTAAAGAATCTGCCTGCCGGTGCAGGAGATTGGGGTTCGATCCCTGAGTAGAGAAGATCCCCTGGAGAAAGGAATGGATACCCATTCCAGTATTCTTGCCTGGAAAATTCCATGGACAGAGGAGTCTAGCAGGCTCCATGCGTCCATGAGATTGCAAAGAGTAGGACACAACTGAGCAACTTTCACTTCACATTGATAAGGACAATACTCAGCACATAAAAACTGGAGAAATGGTAGCCTAATATGTGTATTTTCTTTTTTTCTTCACCTTCTTTGTATTTCTCCTTTGACACTGACTTTAAAAAAATCCCATTTTTATATGTTTGTAGATTTTATATGAAGCAGTTACAAATATGGTAAAAACTCATTTTTTTAATTTTGTTTTTATAGAGTTAGAAAAAATGATCAATGTTTATAAGCCACTTGGCAATATAATTTGTTGTTACTTTGACTCTGCCTTCATCTGCTTATGGCCTTGAAATTAGCTATTTTGACTGGAGTGATCAATTTAGCATAAAAAAAATTAGTCAACATGATTTTCTTTTCTTTTTAAAATTTTGTTTAACTCCTTATCTAAACTGCAGAAATTAACCAGTCTTGCCATAATGCAGACACAGCTCTAAAAATGGCATTTTGCCTTGTGGATTATATGTAAAATAAGTTTTTTATCCTCTGTATCCAGTATGTTTCTAGGTCTCTTCTCACCTCCAGCAGCTGGTATGTGCCCAGGGTATGTAAAATCATTTCAGTATTGGCCCAAGTACAATATAAAGCAATTATAGAAGTAAATCTGTTCTCTCCAGCTCATTTTGTGTATTCAAAAGCCAAATAGAATTTTCCTTGAAATTATCTAATTTGGGGCATTATTCACACCATTGCTTATTTGCTAACACAGTTGTTGTCCCATGTATGTCTATCTCTCCATCACTTTCTGTTTCTATCTTATGTAAGAAAATATATCTGACCAGAAAGGAGAATCAAGCCTATATTTATAAAAATTAAATTACTTTTAAAACTGAAATTTAAAGTTAAAAATCTAATAATTTTTTTCCTGTTTGTTTATAAAGAGTTCTAAAATTATGGAGATTTTATGCAGCACGTTCAAGTGTAAGAGTAACAAGCAAAAAAGTCCCTGTATTACCAACAACCCAAAAGAAATTATATATTTAGACATGCATTCATGGAGTATTGAACTAGGATTCTAGTGAATGTCCTAACTCCATTTTGCTGGGGTAATTCACCCACTTACATTATATTCACTGTACTACTTATTGGCAAAAGATGAAGTAGTGACTTGTAAGAAGTGATTCTCAAATGGTATATTTGCCCTGCCATGAACCTCTGTTTTGTATTTTTATCCTGATACAAAGTAAACTGAATGATTTCTAATACAGACTAGAAGCCAGATCCCCATTACTTTCCACTTTCAGAAAAAGAAAGAGCCCTAAGTTGTGTCCGATTCTTGTGACCCCATAGACTGTAGCCTGCCAGGCTCCTCTGTCCATGGGATTCTCCAGGCAAGAATATTAGAGTGGGTCGTCATTTACTTCTCCAGGGGATCTTCCCAACCCTGGAATGGAACCCAGGTCTCCAGCATAGCAGGCAGATTCTTTACCAACTGAGCTACACGGGAAGCCCCCAAAAGTCTGTTTCAGCCGGGTTTTGAATCTGCGACCTTTCATGTGTGAGGCAAACATGATAAACACTACATTACAGAAAGAGGTCCATTCTGCTCTCAGAAGATAGAAGTAAATCTAAGGGGCAAATCCCAGATCAAGTGGTTCTGTCTTGCTTTCTTTCAGGCATCTACCATCTCCAGAGCCACATCTCAAGTTTCTGGGATCTGGCACTTGGGCTCAGCATAGCGACTTTCATCACTACGGTTTTCCAACTCTCCAACACATTGTCCATTCCTATGTGGCTCTCTCACTCTTATCATCTCATCCTTCTTTCTATCCTTGATGTTTTCACTAAGTTGTTTATTTTAAAATCTATTTCTTTCCTCATCAAGGGAATGCTCCCATAGAGTAATCATCAATTAGAGGGGTAAATAACCTTAGTAAGAAATACTGGCAATACTAAATAGAAAATAGTGTTTTTATTAGTAAAGAGGCTGAAAATATAAGATAGCTGATTATAATGATGACATCTAGTATGGCTGACAAAAGGAGGCAAATAGCAAAAGAAATATAATCAGTAGCAGAACTATCAGGAAGGAACAATTTGAAAAGCATTGACTCCACACCTATGAGTGAAAATGGGGAGAAAATTATAAGTGGATTTGTTGTGTGTCTATGTGTGTATCTTCAGATGGCAGAGAAAATTCTAGGAATAATCTGAAGAGAATGAAAAGTTATGTCCAAGTCTTAACTAGTAGATTTTAATTTTGATAGAAATTTTAAAAATTAGAAACAAAAAAAAGAAATTTCAGAAAATGATCATAAGAAATCACATGGATTTCTGTATAAGTTCTTTGTGTTTAGCTTGACTGGGCAGCAGGAGAGAGTGAGGATCTACATATATTAGAAAAACAGTGTGCAAAGTATCCAGTATTTGGAAACATATACTTAGGAGTAGGCATACAACTATTTTTCAAAGGAAACACAGATCAAATATCATAGAAGCTCTCTTAACACTGTAAAAGTTGTGTGGCTGAAATGACAAATAAGCTTCCAAGACAGATATCTGACATATGACCTATGGGTCATTTGAAACTAGATATATGGACAAAGTAGCAAGTCTGTTAAGATAATGATTTGAGGTGAGGATGACAATTTATAAGTACCTAGATACCCGCCATAAGTATTTGGATTAACCTACAAATACCTATAATTTAGAGATTATGGGACACTTTCCCATGGAATTAAATGATTTCAATTGATTATGACTGTCATTTACTTAAAATGAGTAAATTTTTCTTATCCTCCTGCCAGTTTACTTGGTTTATGATCCGTTAAAATACTGTGTATATTGAAAATTATAGGCTGTCACCTAATTGTTTTCATTATTTATGAAATGCTTCTTGCTTCAGTTTTAAAATGGCCACACTCCGAAATGAGCCAGGCTTTCCAGCAGAAAACCTAGAAACTTCTTATTTCTAACAAATTAGTAAATTCAGATGAATCAATAACTTGATTTCTACTACTCCAATTGAATTCAGTTAGAGATCTATGTATTGATAAATCAATTTATATTGAGGGAAGCAAGAGAATTTGAGGAATAAACAAGGTTAGAAGACAAAGAGAAAAATATTTATTCAATAGCAGATACCAAAGTGTAAACCTGAATTGTCTTGTTTTCACAAATCTTTCTCTGCTAGACTATAAACCATTTAAAGGCAGTAAGATTATCTTACCCATTTTTATATGCCCACTACTTATACATAGAAGACATTCAGTAAATGAGGAAAAGAAAAAGAGAATAGATAGCTATTTGGGGTGTGGGGAGATAAAAATAGTTGAAATAGCCATTGCTAAAATTTTAAACTTTTCAGTAGATGATAAGGCAGAGAAGAGTCTTCATGGTTTCATTTTAGATATATATCTTCTAAATAGCCCATAAAATATATTTTGAAATTCCCGTAATATAAATTGGTATCTGAAGTTTAATGAATGGATTCTTTAAAAGTGATTTCAATTAGGCTTAAGCACAAGAAAGTTAAGCATTGTTTCAAGTAAAAACACATATTCTATGTAAGTAATTCATCTCTTTTTCTTTTAAACTGAAAAAAATTATTTCAGAATCCCATTTTTCTCAATTACTCTCACTGTTTCTCAACCCATGTGGGCAAACAGTACCGTTACATTAGAAAGGCACTTTAAAAAGGGGGGTGCTTAATTTCTCTTATCTCTTTTAGACAGACTGTACTCGGAATTAGCTAGGGCTTTACTTAATTTTGCAGGAGTTCTTGTGTACAGCCTTCATATCCTTGGTGTAATTAACATTGTATCACTCCCATTAGTGTTTTTAAGTTCTTAGATTGCGCCATCATGGTCAGAGCTAAAGTTTCCATTACAGGGAAATTGCTATTTATTATGCTCATAAAGGAGACACTTTACCACAGCAGCAGGGGTGGGGGTGGAGAGGGAAGGGGGGTGGAATATATACGTATATATATTTATATACACACAGTGGGGTTCCACTTACAAAACAGGAATAGACAGTAACATAAGTTACAGCACCTTTGGGCTGAAACAGCTGTCTCAAAGTGATCCCATTCTTATTCTATCCAGTAGGCTGTCGGGGTAAATCTAAAAATAGCATTTTGTTTTTTTAAAGCAAAGTTTTGATTAGCTAAGTTCCCTAGCAGACACGTACCATGTTGGTGTTAGGACAAACCTATAAGATCATCAAGTCCAGTCCTCTCGTTTTATACATGAGACGATGGTGGCAAGAGTTTAGGTGTCAATCTCAAGGTTCCAGAGGTATTAGTTGACCTAGTGTTAGAAGCCAGATTGTAAGAATGGCAGTTCTCATGCCCATTTTGCCAGACATTACTGAATAATTTACCGTTAGATTTCCATTGCTTTTGTTCCTAGCAAATGATTGACACCACTTTGATTAGGTTTAGTTTCATTGACTGGCAAGGTGTGCTGAGACACATTAGTTGATTTCATAGTCAACCATGTCATGTAGCTTTTGAAGAGGGTTTATTTTTCCATGTTGGTTGATTATGCATGGTTTAGTTGTTGTTTAGTTTTATTGTGCTTTTCAAGATTTCTTTTATTGGAGGCCATAGAATTATCCCTGGTGCCATTAGTATTTGTCGTTGAAAAGAGAAGAGTTCTATAAAATTTTAGTTTTTCAACTAATATTATATATTCAGTTTGTTTTTTCCTTGCTATAGGTTAATTTTCTCTCCTAGAACAGGGTGAGTGGAAGATATATTTTATTCAGTTGAATTGTTGGAAATCAACACAAACCATTTAAAGGAGTAAACAATTATCACTGAAATGAGAACAATTTAGTGGTCTTGCATGATTAATGTCCTACATAAATTCTTTATGACATTGAATTGAAAGATGATGTTATGAATGTATAATAGGAAGTTAACAGAATGTGTCACCTTTTGATTAGTTTTTGAGGAGACAGGCTTTGCAATCAGTGATTTTGCAACGGTCAGAAGCCTATAAAACTAGCACATTTGTTGCTTGTAAATTAAAATTGAGAAGCCACAATGATATATGTCCTAAAACCAGCTGGAGAAAAATGCCTGGAAGAGGAGATAGCTTTATATTTCCTTCTGATACATTTCAGTTGTATGTGTGTGTGGAGCTGTATTTTTCTTTTTCCTGTCATCATCACTTTGGAAACATTAGAAGCAAAAATTATAATTTAGGGGTAGTTATTTCTATTTGAGGAAAAATCTTGAAAAAATGCTATACTGCATGTAATCCTGACAAAAGCCAGACTAATATAAATATATGGAGACTTAAGTATGTATTCTGATATTGGACAAAAAATGTATTATAGAATCTATCATGAAAGCTGAAAAAAATCAGTGATGCAAAAGATCTTGTAAAATATCTTATTCAGTTTTTATTTGTAGATGAGACACTGACATGGAGAGGAGTACAAAGAGTATTTTAAGGTAATACAATCCATTAATAGCAATATTCAGAGAAATGTCTGAATATTTTCATTTCTACCTTATTCTGCTGAGTTCCTAATTTATTATTTTCCATCTTCTGCTCCTTTGTAACCCAAACTGTGCCTTCTTCCTAATACTAATTAAGTCACTCAATAAATGAACACAGGAATTTTGAGTGCCTACTCTATGTCAGATACCAGTGTTCTAAACATTGGGAGAAAAGAACTAATAAATGAGATGAAAATGCTCACTATTCTGACACATTTAGGAGGTGAGAGTTATTTATTAAAAATAAAATACATAGTATATTAATAACGATAAATATTATTTAGAAAATGAAGGAGAAAAGGGAGATGTATCTGCATTGTAGTTTTAAATAAGATGGTTATGGAAAGATACACAAAGCCTTTAGCAAAGACAGATAGCAAGGGAGCCACAGTCAGCCTCCATAGAGTTCAGAAATCTGAAAACCTCTTCTTCTCACAAGGACTTGGTTCTTACACATGAAAGCAGTCCTTAGTTTGAGTACATGCAAAGCCCTGTTTTTTTTTTTTTTTTAATTATTGTTTTTGCCATACATTGTCATGAT